>JAGDQP010001837.1:77310-114499 GCA_022664845.1 Lepisma saccharinum
TGTATCCAGCCTTATGCAAATGGTTCCACACGGTTTTTTGTGCAATGTGTAGCTCTTGGGCAATCGAAACAGTGCTTACATGACGGTCGGACGCGACAATGTCCATGATTTTATCGACATTTTCGACACTTGGCCTTCCAGTGCGTGGTACATCTTTGACGTCAAAATTACCGGCACGGAATCGACGAAACCAAAATTGCGCGTGATTGGCTGTTACAGTATCAGGACCATAAACACTATTCACATTTGCAGCCGCCTGGCTTGCGTTTTCGCCTTTATCGAAGAAAAACTGTAAAATATAGCGTATTTTCTCTTTGCTAGTGTCCATTTTGACGCGCGCTCACACAACACTGAGTCAACTCATCACAACTATCTGAACAGTGTTTGTAGTACGCAATCTCATCGTTTGAACGCCATCTCGTTGAACCTGATCGGACTTATACAACGCGAGATACAGATCACTGAAGCCATCTATTGGCAAAATAATGGATTACTTTTTACTACACCAGATATATAAGAACATCAATTGTTTTGTTTACTAAAAATGAGTTTAGTTTAGTTTAGGTTAACTACCGAAATATGGCGATTATTTTTTCAAATTATAAAATTGTTAATATTCGCAAATTAATATTGGTTAAATTCCACGTTATATGGTTAAATATGATAATAATTAAATGTCATTCCATCTCTAGAGCATACTTATTTTTTCGTATATGCTACACACATTTAGCCAACTATTTTACTCCCCTTGCGAGAAATATTTAGTATTGAAAAGCGCTCGATATATTTCTCTAGTCGGCAGACCAAGATTAAAGTATTTGACTAAACGAACGCAGAATAACATACGGCTGAAAACTTCGAATACCGAACTTGGAAATTCGAATATTATGAAATTCGAAGTATGTTCAAATTGTTACATAAACGTTCAAGTGGGGGAGATCCAAAATATTTCATTACATACGTTTTTGTTCTTTTTCTTGCGCAAAAGTATTACATACATTTCATCTGCATTGTTATGAAATTGTTGATGTATGGTTAATGGTGACATGTTATTATATAGTGACCCCCACAAAAAAAGAGCATATTTTGCTTTATGTTATTTTTACTGAATCGTCTTAAGTTCTTTCCTTTGTTGTTTGTCTCTTATTCAGTAAGGCTTTGGGCACATTCTAGCTGATGCAGTTTCCCGTGCGTTAGATGTCGACCAATACTTTGATTTTGTAGTCGGAAATGGAAAGAAGTACAACCACCAAACTATGTCCGTTTTAAAGTACTACACCTGAGCGTCAACACATCGCTGCCATCGTTGTGGAAGCGCCCTGATTTCCTTAGCGGAAAACAAAGCGGGCTGCCCTCATAACTCCTGGAATACATATTTCTGTAGTGCTTCATACATCTAGAATTTCTTCCATCCGAGATGCTCGTTAAAGTTTGAAACAAGTGATAATAACTAGATGTTAAGTATGGACTGTACAAGGTTTGGATAAAGATAAGATAAAATGAATTTTATGGGAGGTGACAGCACTATGGCTTACGCCCGTCCCGACAGGGCTTGGAGCAACGCCTCCAAACTAAGTAGACCAGTTTCTGACAATAAAATGAGCACATTGCGGTGGACATTGTCATGAGGCACAGTGACTTGCCCTGACAACATCCCAGAGGTTGTCTTGCAAATAGAGTTGCGTACGTTCCTCTGGAGTGACGTGCATTATTTGTGACCCCTTTCGCCAAACTTTCACGTGAATTACATTTCTTTACGTCCCAGAAGAGGGTTTCTAAATCACTACCGATAGATCTATTGCCCTCAGAGCTGGATTAAGATCCTCAAGTCTTTAGTGAAACAAGCGACCGCTTGGAGCACTGAGCAGAGAGGGGTGCAGTGTAAGCGACACTCTGTTAATACTTGTATATGAAAAAATTGAATATAAAAGCTTGTAGTTATCGAAAACTAATAGTTGTTAAATTTTCCCTATGCTCGTTACGTAAAAAAAATGGTCATTATTATTTTCTCATAGTTTTTGCTTTTATTTTAGTGAACGTAAAGCGTGGAGCCCAGCTCTTTCATTCACACCAGCTTATTGAACTCTCTTTTATACTGAAGATTTCTTTCTTTCTTCTTTTGTAGCTAGAGTATACAGATATAGTGTACCAATGTCCTCCGATTCTGTTTTGTTATTATAATGCTATGGATTGCAAGCGATTATGGATTCCTGGTTAAATTTTGTGTTTTGTTCTGTGAGGCATTAAGTGCTTATGTGTGTGGCCATGGACCCATATATACTATAATATCTACTTTTTTGTCTGAATCTGAAGTTTCTCTTTACTGTTACATGCCAGTCTCCTTTTCCGGTTTCCGACGGTTTCTTTAACTGGTACTAGTGGATCTTTGGTTATTATTTTTAGTATTTTAAGGTTTATGAAATTGCTTTAGTAGTCACCCAGCCGTATTCTGACTTGGCCCTTTGCTGCTTGACTTGCAGTTTGTTAGGTTGCTGTTAAGTTTTCTCTTTCTCCCTTGTTCATTTGTCTGGTTGATTTCATGTGTTGTAAAGTTCCTATGCTTTGTGGTCTGTTCAGGTTCTCCGATAATCTTATTTATCTTGTTCAGACTCGTATCTGGCGGTTTGTGTGACCAGGCTTCTTTGTATAGCCATAGATCCTATGATCCTTCACACAAATAGTTTTTGATCCTTAAAACAGCCGATCAATTCTTTGTTGTTAAGTACACCCTTTCTCAGTTTCCTCCTATGTTTAGCTTCTTTCCGTTGCGAATTGCATGGACAATTCCCTATATTTGTTCACGTGTCGGTTTTGCAGCATAGGATTTTCAAGACAAGTAAGTGTCTAAATATAGATATTGGCATAAGTCAAGGTAGTTCCAGTAGTTGTACCTCCCTTCTAAAGTACCGAAATTTCTTTTCACCATATCTAATTCAGTTTCTTGACATCAAAAACACCACTTGCATGTTATTAGTGCAGGAGGTAGGTGTCTGGTGAAATATGTTACTCTTGGAGTGGTAGTCGTTTGTAATGGATGTTTTTCTCCTCCACTACTTATGCTGAGATACAACTTTTTTCTATAGTGTGTTCGAGGTTCTTTGGGTTCATTGCCTCTGCCTCTCTTTTATTTCCAGGTTTAATAGAGGATAAGGCCAGAATTTTTCTACGTTCTAAAAGCATTTTCAGTTCAGATTATTTATGTTCTCTAGGAGTCGTTCAAATATTACGCCAGCATCCAGGGGAAGTCAAGCTTTGCTTAATTTTGTTGAGCATCTATGCATTAGGATAGGGAATCTGCTTAATTTTGCTTACGAAGAGGGAGCGGGAAGGGGTCTAAAATTACTAAAATGTTGCTAAGTAATATTTGAACGTGATTTCTTATCTATATATGAAATGTTTTGTGTATCAGTTTCCTCATAATTTTATATTTTCAAATACTTAATCACTTCAATAAATAAAAAAAACTCCAACATTTTTGGCCGTGTATAATATTGTATAATATTACGGCACACTCGTACAGTTCTTGTGAAAAGTTAATATATAGAAGCCAAAAGATCCGGAGCTTTGTTCATCTTTGATTTTAAAACATTTCTCGGTTTTGAAGCCCAAACTACAGAACTACTTTCTTTCCCTTAACTGAATTGATTGGCTTTAGGCCTTTGTGGCTCCGGACAGCATACGTAGGGGAAAGGGGTCAGCCAGGGCCAAAGTTGAAGCCCCATCCCGGAATGTTTCTGCTGTGACTGCGGAAAGAACCTGAAAAAACCGCATTATGGTCGGTCGCTATTATCGAACCCAGGAGCTCCTGAATGCAAAATCAACTCTCTACAAACTAACCCAGAAACGCTCGGTACATCCCTCAATGTGGAAGAATACAAATACGACGAATGTGAATAAATCAGAAGTTTCTTTGGTGAATCCGAAGCAACAAAACATCTGTTGCTGAAAAAAAATCCAGAAACTTTGGTGATAGAACAATTTCAGAGAAATAATTCTTCAATTCTGGATTTTTGTACAAAAACAGTAAGTTTCTACTGTTCACAAAATAACACTTTTCGAGAAGCTACTTTTGCGAGAAGAGATTTTCGCAACATTTAATGTTAGACACAGGAGCAATTTCTTCCCCTTGATCAAGAATTGCTTTTGCAATCGTCTGCGTTTAGACTCCGAGTTGCCGTGGCTCAGGCGGCAGGGCGTCTGACTACGAATCAGGCAGCCGGGGTTCAAGTCCCGGACAGGCTACTGGAGACTTTTCTCGCAGTGTTCCTATACCTGGCGCTCTGAGGTGCACTTAGCCTCCTATGAAATTGAGTATCAGAGTGTCCTTGGTACTCCTGGGCATCTTGGGAAGGTAAAGGCGGTCGAGCGTGGGACTGGCCACCCCACATCACTTCCTACTGTAGGTGACGAAAATATGGGGCGCTACCTCCACATCCCCCGTGCGCCGTTCACAGCGCGTACATATCGCACAGGGGATAGCTTTACCTTGCAAACAATTTTACGAACTCAATGAAGGCGTGATTAGCGTGGAGGAAGGAGGCGCCAAAATTTATCTTCGCTTGTAGTAAAAAAAATATTCAGCTGGGTATGATTGTCCTTGACAAAACTCTTCATATTTTCGTGACCGTAACACTGGTTGTTGCTCATATTGTGCTTTTAATCTTCGCAAAATTTCAGCTGACTTTACCTTTTCCTTCATCAGTAATTTGATAACATACTTCCTGTTACATATGTTTACAGTGTTGCGCATACGCTATCATATTGATGCGTCCAGCGCGATACCCGCAAGAGCCCGCTGCTACATCCAACGGCAGTTTCATTGTGCTCTAGTTGCTCATTACTATTGCACAAAAATGTCTCGGTCCGGTTTGAATGGCCCTTATACAGAAAAACATTGACAGATATTGACAATGTTGATACAACAAAATTATTATGTATATTGTGGAAATTATTAAAGATAGGAAACGACGTTGATCAATCTGGAAAACAAGTAGGCATGTTTGATATAATAATGTATATGGCAATTTACATCTAGAAGGAGAACAATAAGGATACATTGTTAGAGTACATTATGAATAAAACAAAAGTACTAAACATTACTCCTATTAACGGCATAATAGATCTCAAAGGTTTCTCGAAAATCATTTTGGGGGACTTTAGGTCTCTCATGTTCAAAAAAGAGGCCGTAAGTTTAGACAGCGTGAACGCATTCAGTGGGGACCTTAGGTTTATTTAAAATTATTAACATAGCCTAAGGCCCATAATTATAGGTAAAATATATACAAAAAACGTTTTAAAAAAATACACTTGGGGTGAGCTTAGTGTCTCCACTTGTCCGTCGAAGGGTTACTATACATTTTAACTGTAGTTTCTTAGTAATCAGTGCTCGAAGTGGGTTAGAAAGGGTAAGGAAGGATACGCTTGGAGAAGTGGGTTAGAAAAGTAAGGGTACACTTGGACCTAGTAATGGCAATTACCTATTAAAAGTAAAGGCAATGAGCTCCCATTAATAAAAAGGTAGGGGGTACCCCGAATCCAAAATGAAAAAGGTAAGGGTACAGCGTGCCCCTCGTGCCTCCCCACTTCGAGTAATTCTGCAGTACTGAGTCATGGCAGTTCGAAAAATAGTAGTTCCTTTGTTGACACGGCATAATGACATTCTTAGCTCGTTTTTGGTCTTGAAGGGTTTGGACATTAGTTTAAGTAAATAACGGGAACTCTGTATAGTTAAAACGGCCGAGCGTGTTCATCGTGAAACATCCTCTAAAAATCTTCTAGCATAGAATTTGAATTTTATTTAAGGTCTGTTAGCATCTTTGGCTCAAGCTGGAATGGATTAGGTAGAGAATCGGGAAGGTATCACCCAGGGCGTTTCTTAAGGTGTCATCCCGACAATCTTCTGGTGAAACTAAGGGAAACCCTGGGTAACAATAGGATGATCGGCAGTGGGGTGTTCGAATATAGCAAAAGTATTTAATTTTTCTGTGATCTTAATATTACATTTAGAAACAAATTTACTTTTAGTTTATCTACATTCCTATATACATATATAGTAAATATTTCATGTAACATCAGAGGTTGCAATTCTCATATTTTTAATTTAAAGAAAAACACACAACACTACTTTTCAACCACTGAACCGAATTAAATGTCTTTGTACTAACGAGCATCGTGTTAGCAACTTCGTTCTTCGGATGGTTTAATTTATACTTACTCGCCAGTAACCTGTATGATCGACATCGCAATATCGATAAAAGCAGCATTTTCCTCTCATCTGGCTGCTGCGTCTCCGTTTTGTCAGCAGTCGTTTTGTGCTTTCATCCGTACTCTAAATACTCTCCCTTTCTCCTTCCTTTCGCTGCTCTACTCTTCCTTTCCTTTTTCTAACCGCACCACTGAACATCTCTCGAATGCTTCCTCTACCTCCCTTCTGCATGCCCTCACCTCTGCCCTACCTAACCATCGAATTTAGTAATTCGAGCGTAATGGCTGAGGACATCACAAGTCTCTGTCCCAACCACCATGTCTCCAATATTCTCACTCCCGTTTCTCTTCATCCCATACCACAAACTATATCATGCTCCTTTTTTTTCTTATAATGAAAAACATATTCTCGGTCTTTCATGCGAGAAAAGCAACAACGAGAAAAGAATTTGAAAAAAGAACTATATAACATTTCGGAAAAGCGATTCTGTTTTTTCGACTATTATATAGACGTCAAAAAGTTCGTTTCAATGTAAAGGGAAAACTAAGGGGAAAAAAGAATGAAACTGGTTTTCTGCACTATCTTGGTGATACGTATACACATTCAATGTTAAAGTGCATGATATAAATATCAGGAAATTGATTTGTAATTAAATCAACTTTGATCTTTAAAAACGTCTAAATCAATGTAAAACAAACTTTTCGGAACTGCGGACCAATTGGTCTTGCATACAGGCGAGTTATTAATGTATACTGAACGCAGAAGGTAACTAACTGTAAAGCAATCGTAAAATTATATATCCTGACAATAGCATAGAAGCTTGTTTCACATTTTATACTATCTATTAAAAAAGTTTTTGACTTATGTTTGTGTAATGCTTCATGCAAATAACTTAAATTCATTTTCACCCCTACTTTGCTTGTTTCGAAGCACCACTCTCTTTCAGCTTGAATTCTCAGAAATCCTTGTAATTGGCTACCATAAAATCGTAACTTCTAGCCAACCGGGTGCCGTCTGAGGCGTTAGGCCCACGACTTGAAGGTCGCGGCTCGTGGGTTCGAATCCCACCAGGGGCATGGATGTTTGGGGATTTTAACTAGGTGTATGTAGTCGAATCGTAACGAGCCGAAGTAAAAAGTTACTAGACTGCCGCGTATAAAATAAAGTTTACCAAAGTTTATCGTAACTTCCTTGCTCTGGTTCCCCCAGCATTGAAGTGAGTGTTTGATTTTGGAAAACTGATGAGAAAAGAAGTTACTTCTTAATGGGTCACCTCATGACTAATGTCACTTTCCACCTGTAGCGCCTAAAGAGAAAGGATTTCTTTCGTCTCTACAGTATTGAATGTTTATATGTTATTACCTGCTAATATTGTCCGAGGTTGGCAACAGTGTAGCGATTTCAGCACCATTGGTTAGCTAGGATGAAGAAGTGGGAACTAAGGTTAGATACGTGGAAGTAATGGCCGGGATAGCATGGCTGATCGGCATCAATGCTGTCCTATATGGATCTAACGATTTGTTGTGACAATTTTACTAACAAATTAGTGTACAAAAGTAACAAGGAATTCTTCAGTTAAAAATACTGGCTTAGTTAAATCTTAAATCGGATCCAGGTTAAAGATCTTTGATACTAAAATTGCGAGAAGACGCACGTGGTGTATCCTGACAGTGGGCAGAAATTGTCAAAAATAAGAAAATATTGGATTTACCAAGTTAAATATAATAATTAGTTTGAATTAAAACTAAATAAAATTAAAGAGAAATAGTTTCTTGGAGAATTGAAGGCACGGATAAGTCGTAAATTTAGTAACTATAATTCTTGCTTTCAGTTGTTACTTGTTGTTAGTACTTTTTAGATTTTAAAGTAAAGTTTTCATTAACTAGCTAATTAGCTGTGTTTAAAATTGAAATTGAACATAAATACTTCTGTGTTGATAAAGTAATTAGTGTGTAGTAAGAATTACCGGTAAAGTATAGTTTAACTGTAACAATTTAATAACTGCTGTGTAAATAACTAAGATTTAACAGTATTTGGACAGAGTCTCGTTGTTTGCTGTTTTGAATAGAGAAAGGTTAGGTCGAATTAAGGTAGGATTCTTTCTGAAGTGGTATTGTTCGAGTGTCGAGTGCATGGTTAGTGTAAAAAATTTCCGGTATGTTTGAGTGCTGTGGGTACGAAATTTGCTTGGGTTTCCTTTTACTTTTCCTAGTTTAAAATATGTGTATTGTATATTCTTCTTAGATCTGAATCGAGTTGGTTCTTCTTAGTTTTCGGAAACCGTCAGGTGTACGCCACTGAGGTAGGATTGGTTTTCGTTTTGCTTTTTAAGCTTTGATTATTAGTTTCGGTTTCGGGTCACGTTTGAAGGTTGTGTCAAGTCAGGTTAATGTTAGATTTTCCTTAGGCAGGAAGGATTGCTTTAGATATTAGATTTGATAGTGAGTTAATTAGGTGACTCTGTCCAAAGCTAATGAGCGTTTACATTATAACATATGAATACTTAAAAGAGGTGATCAAAATAATTGACTGATTGCGTGAAACTTTTTTTATTTTAATTTTTGGAAATTAAATCTTCGGAGTGTTAGTGAAGAAGGTCATTTGTATTTAATTCATTGTATTTTGTAATTATTCAACTTTGTTTAGTTATATAGGAGCTTAATTTTGATATAGGGTCCTGATGATGTAATTAATTAATTTTGAAACATCGTCTGCGGTAACAAAGTTTTCGGAAGCTTGTAAAATTCTAAGAGATAGACTTTAGAGGTTGAAAATCACCTAAATAAATGCCGAATTTATTGTTTTAAGAAGTTCCGAAGTTTCAGTTTAATATTTTGATTCATTCTTTCTAGAACCTTTTAGATGTGTGAAAGTTTTGATTCCACCCTAAATTTAAAAATCAATATTTTCCTAATTCAGGTTTAGGATACAATTAGTCAGGACAGTATCTGATATAGTTACAATATTTCTAACTGGAGACTGGTCTCGTTTAGTTAATTAGAATCGTATATTTGTAGAAATTGCAGAATTTTGAATAGCAGAACGGAACTATGTTTGATTACTTACTATGTTGATTATTTGGAAGCTATGCTTTGATAATGTTGTTTAATGTTATGAAACTTAGATATTGATTGACATTTCTTAGGAACTGATCTTATTTATTGGAACTATTTTGAATTTTTCAAATATTTATGTGATTTGGATTTGTATCAGCTATACGGGCTATAATATATTGGAAACTGAAACAGTTGTGTAAATAAAGGAATCAAGTGGATCCTTTAATTTTATTTGAGTGTCATAAATGATTAATATCGAACAATTGTTAGATTCTAGGACCATGCAACCGAAAAGGTATCGTGTCTATTTTGGTTTTCTAAAACTTGCACGCCTTAAGTAATATTTCAGTGAGACGTTACACGCCCTGAACCGAAAATGTTTAAATATAACAGATAATTAAAAGAAAATGAGACAATAAAGAAAGTAACGAAGACATACCTGTAACACAACCTACAGTCATCATAATAATCTCTCCCTGATTCTATAACCCTCTCCCATCTGTCAAACAATTCTTGACTACAACATTTGAAGAACGTTCTAGATTTGGACTAAAAAGAATCGGCCATTGTTCGCAGCGCATCTTCCGTTTCACAGTGATTTTCCATTAAGGTGGTTTCGGAAATTGGGAGACAAACTGAGGCCTGTAAATTGAAGGTCCGGTAAAAGTTAGGTGGGGATTTTTCTCGCATTCATATTCCTGTGATATCCCAAAGGTCATCTTTGCCGTGTGTAGACATGTGTTCTCTTCATGGATTAACACACATTTACATTGACCAGAGTAGGGCATTTGTTCTGCAATGCAGCACGTAACTGTTCCAATTGTTTAAAGTAAACCTCCGCTGTGATTGTCTGTTTCGGTGGCATCAATTCAAAGTGGTTGATACTGCGCTTACCCCAACGAAACATAACATCGATTCGTGTGGGTGGAGTTTAATGTTGTGATAAAGAATCCATTTTTTTGCTTCCCGTCGGCATTTTGTCGATAAATGATATTTTGAATGTGCACGCGCTGCTGCTTCTGCTGTGTGTCAACTAACGAGGTACCCATTTTCCCGATGTTCTCGCCTACAGCTGCTCGCATGACGTCCATCCACATTTGTTTTTCAGACACTGCCCGTTCAAACCTGTGCCACTGGCACACAACTTTCTGCTGACCGATCTTGTTACGTGCACTAATACACTTGTCCTACATACTTATACAGCGCTAGTCTCGCGACCTTCGTGTAGTTTGCATTGACCTGTTGTTTTGATGTCCATACTAAAAACGACATTACTTATGAAATTATATTTAGCAATTATGTTTCATGTGTAACCAGCTGGTGATGTACGTAAAGCTTCGATAATGGATTGTGCAGAGTTCTTTCCTTAGCAAATGTGAGAAGTATAATAGTAAACGGCGTCCACTTGATTTGGAAAGAAGTTTGAGAAACGGGTCTTTTTCCGTCTTTCCTGTCATTTCAAAACTATATCCAGCATGCAAAAGGTGGAGTGACAGTTTTATGTTTTCTCCAGAAGAAACTAGACTATCAAGCCGTTTGGAGTCTACATTGACTTTATTTATTCGGTGTATCGTAGTGTCCCGTCGCTCATAGTACATAAATACGAGTAAATTGCAGTTCTCAAGACGAAAATATTGAGCTGTAGAAAGCACAACTTTCATATATAAAATAAATAAAATGAGTACAAGAAATATTATCAAAATTCAAATGGAATGTGTACACTGTACTTAATGACAAAACTTAGAATACCGGTACTAAAGGACTTAGTCTAGAATATGTTCAACGTGTAGCTAGGGACTGTGTATCTTGTTTATCTAGTAAACGATGATTATTTAGTTTTTCTGGACTTATACTACTACTAATAACAATAATAATAATTATTATTATTAATATTATTGTTTAATGCGAGTATTTACCAATCCTGACATACGACATGTGATATAAAAATGGACAATCACAGAATTCTTGGAACTTAAACGAAAGACAAGAACAACATTATGAGATCATACTGTAAAACTGACATCAATCACCTCCAGGTGAACCTGTAATGTTTCTGATTCGTTCGGCTCTACTTTCAGAAATAGGAAATTCGGCTCTACTTTAAATAAATCCCCAGGTCTGCATCTGCTTATCTATTGCTTTCGCAGGAAGAAACAAAACTCCACGGAATCCACAATTAAAAATAATGGAATTCAGAAAGACAAGTGCAGACTTTGTAACATAACAATTTAGCATAATGCAAGCGAATGTCCCCTCATGCGCTAAAGGGAATATATAGAGAGTCATGACAGAAATAGTACACAAGAACTTGCTAGAAAATATAGAATGTCCAGTAAAATTTATGTTGGAGCTAAACATCTAAAATAAAACGATAAAGCCTACGAGAATGTTTTCTACATAGTGCTCTTATTAACGAACTGAAATTAAAAAAATCCAGTTGCAGGTTTCCGCCATTTTGAAGAATAGTTCGCCATCTTGGACTTCCTATTTGCACTTAGTTTATAAGCCATAACTCCTAAACCAATAAAGGTCAAAAGGCTCGTTCCCTTTTTTATTACTACATTTATCATAATACGGATAATAGAAAAGGTCATTTGCACTTTTCTCAACGAATAGAGAATTTTTTCATAATTTTACGATAATATAAAAAATTGTGATCTGCGTTGGGTAATATATTTTTTCCTTACGTCGTACGAGTCAGCAGAGTCAAAAGTGTAAGAAAAATAAAAACAACGTTGTACAAAATTTTGAATAAAAGTTGTACAAAATTTTATAAAATTTAAAGTGATGTACCGTATATATTACAATGTTTAATGTTAAAGCTGTGTAATGTAGCTGCAAATATCATGACAGGAATGTGACTGTGCCCTATTTCAATGCAAATAATCCAGGGAAAATTAGAGTTAGGGTTAAAAAAACTACAAGAAAAAATACTTTTCCGCTATTCCACACAGACAAATTTTCTGAATAACATACCAAACGTTTATACCGTTTAGAGCTCGATAACTAGCCCCATTAAAAATGAATGGCTCCAAAATGGCTTTTTGCATTTACCTCATAAACGGTGGCCCATACAAACACTTTGCGAGAATACAAAATGACAGATCGTAATATTTACTTTCTGTGTCGCTATTATTATCACGAAGTTCTTCGAGTGACGCTAAGCAACGAGTCTATTAGCGACACTCACATATATACAGCTAATTTCTTATCTAGCAAACTATAAGCCTAGCCTAGTTAATTTCGGATCTAGCACTTGAAAGCTCTTTGCCATACTAAGATACGGAAAAAATATTTGGATCGGTAGGACCTCCTTGGGATCTCCTAGGGCTGATTGAAAAAAAATCAGAATTTAATATTTCTAGTGAGAGCACTTACCACAGACCATATAGGCGGCCGAAGCTTCTTGAATCGTAATATACGCTTCAATACCTTTCAAACGGTGTATCACACGTCAACATCGGTGAACGGGTTCAAGAGTTATGGCCTTTTTAGCCCAATCACAGAATTTTCACAAATGATCGAAAAGGACGTCCATCATCCTATCTGTGTTTTTGCTTTAGCCAAAAGTAATTGATTGGCACGGGGCTTTTGGGGGTCAATTGCGGGTCCCAACAAGTTGGAATAAATCGAAGCTTATTTTGTTTATAGGAGTTACCGTTTTTTGAGATACGTCCCAAAATCGGCCTTTTGTATGAAGACTATGCACTTTTTTTTAATAGGCAGCTTTACAAAATAAGTGATATCGGTATAAAAAACCCTTCGGGGTAAAGACAAGAGTGACGCAAGAATTCTACTCAGAAAAGAAGTTATATCCATTTTGCGAGTTACTTTCTTTGTGTCACTATGGCGGAAGGATACAAAATCTTCTAATTTTATTACAAAGGAAACACGTCCGTCATAGTAACACAAAGAAAGTAACTCGCAAAATGAATATATCTTCTTTTTGTGAGCGGCAACTTAGGTTCAGTCAGGTTTTAGTCAGTAAATAATAAATATAAAAAAATTGAAATGTAAAAATATAAAATGTATTTAAAAAAGCAAAAGAACACAACAAGTTCAAAAAATATTGTAAAATTAATGTATAAGCACATATTTTAAAATAACACAAAAATAAATAAACATTAAGAGTGCTAATACTTAGTTGGGTATCGCGTGAGGAAATAGTGAAACGTAGCTAACTTGAAGTTGCGCTGGCGTAAATAACTGGAGAGTTAAAACACACAATAAATTGCAAAAAATAGGAAAGTGACTACTCTAAGGTCATCTAATATCAGCCCAAAATTGCAACGTCACTTTCATAAAAATTGTAAAAACCAGAGGCACGTAAATCTCGTCCTCACAAACTCTCTATCTCACAATCGTTTCAGTTAGTATACGCGTTTATCAAGTTAATTTGGCTACACATAAATTTAAACATGTAAGTACAACGTTGTATCTTATTCTCCTATCATTAATCCCAATAAAAGTTCAAATCAAAAAGTCCGCTCTCTTCGCTCGTTTCACTATAAATATTAAGCACAGTATCCGTAACTAATTTAAACCCAAGTGTCAGCTGTCTTAAGGTCGCTTCTTGTATAATCTAAACCTGGGTTTTCTTTATTAACTTCATGCATTATTAAGGTAAATACTAAAGTCAAACATTAAAATACTCGTTGGTCAATAGACAACTATTCGCCAACGCATATAATATATGTTTGCATTCCAAAATTAAGTACATCAAAACGTAAAACTACCAACTTGGTGTATTAAAAAAAAATCACAGTACAAACACAATTATGTCAAATAAAGTTACACCTAACGCATCCCCGAGTTTAAAGCACATTTTGTGAGTAGAATTCTTGCGTCACTCTTGTCTTTACCCCGAAGGGGTTTTTATACTGATTTTTCTTATACAACGAACGGCTACATAGTTATCCCCGGTTTTAATGTTGCCAATTTAAACTCTTTACAGAAAAACGTATTAAAATATTTTATTTTAATTTCAGGATGAGGTTAAAGTCTTAAACACTCTGATAATTCGAAAATGGATATAGGGCGTGAGAGCAAATGTTGGATATCGGTGATGGAAGTACGATCTTCATGGTGATGAAAGTCTCCATCTTGGATTTATTTGGAGATTTTAAATAGGAATGGAATCATGTAATATAATATATAGAATCATGTTCTCTTTCACATAAATCAAAATGTAATGTTTGTTGCCTAAGTTTATTCGTATAGAAAAAAGGGGCTTTGAGATTTGAGACTTGGGAATGGTTTGTCATTCTGTTGTTGCAATGTTTCAGCATGAGGCCAACCCTTTATGAACTGATCGAGATTGTGCTGGTGAGTGATGGTCTCAATACCAGGATAATTGCAGCTGAGTTCAATGCGCGCCATTCGAAATGAACAGACAGCGCACACACATTCTTATTCAAGATATTTAAGAAATTTGAGGACACATGATGTGTGCACGACAGAGGACGCAGTGAACGAGCAAGTACCGCAACCGACTAGAACACTTGTGTCAACCATTGTGAAGAGGTCCATATTCAGTACTCGACGATTACAGGCGATACCAACAGAGCTGTCAGTCAGAGATACTGTATGAAAACAACTGGTATCCGTATACGCTGCAATTGCAACAACACTTAAATGAAGTTGACCCAAACACGCGTTTAATGTTTGCACTACGGACATTGGAGCTGTGTAATGAGTATGCAATGTTTCTTTCGTGTGAGTTGTTTAGCGATGAGGCTCTCTGTGTGCCTATGTCCACGGTGAGTACAACAAACAGAACCAACGTTATTGGTCTGATGGCAGCTCATCATGGACAGAAGACAGTAAAACAAGTGGAGTCAAGGTCAAGTCACAGTCAAGGTCATGGTGTGATGTGGGATTGGGACACAAGGATCATGGAGCCGATGTTCATCCATGGCATCTTGACTGTGAAAGATACCTACATAGCCACCGTATTAGTTTTAGGTCAAAATTATAAATGAAAATAGGATAGATCATTCTCAGAAATTCAAGTGTGAAGTCTTTAGGACCTAATAGTTGATATTTGACTCCCTACAATATGACCCGTATACGAAGCATTGAATTTTTCGCAATCCTCATGAACCCTGAGTAGCATACGTATAGTGTTTAACCGTGGCTCAAGCATTCTGGATCTGTTGCCGGACATGGTGTGGGGCGTAGTTTTTTTTCACTATACACCGTATTTTCAGATGGCTCCAGAGATAGAAATCGAGGGATATGAGAACGTGTGGGCTACTTGATGGACACTCACCGGCCGACAGATCATCCGGAAATTGGAGATCCAACTTCCCTGACACCTTTACAGTGTAGTGCGGGCGTGGGGTGCCATCCTACCAAAAAGGCAGGATAATCTCCTTTAAGTTTCAGGAGTGAAAGTAGCACGTTTCTGCGAAGGATTTATAGGTATCGTTAACCAGTTAAATTGCCACGGATGAATGTCGGCCCCACAATTCGTGTGTCCCAATCCCACACTACACCAGGACCTTGCTCACACCACTTGTTTTACTGTCTTCAGCTCATGATGGGCAGGAATCAGACCATAATGATGGTTCTGTTTATTGTCCTCATCGTGGACATGAATAGGACCTCATCGCTAAAACACACAAAGCCAAAACTGAAACATCATTGCTCCGCTATAAAGTCCATATTACAAAATATAACCTCCTGTCTTGCTCATCTTCACTTAAGTTATGATGCAATTGGGGATGCCAGTTGAAGACCAGAGAAAAAGAACGTGCCTTCTCTATTTTCTAGATTTTGCAGAAGAGCGTTTTAAAAGTCCATAATCAGCATTATGTGTACCTGCATATCAAATAAAGATGTGCTTGTAATAGACGAACTATGCATATTCTCTTCATGTATGATAGCTTGTTAGAATTACTTTCAAAGAGCAATCAGATGGTCCTATCATTTCAATTTTGCCCAAAATGGGCAACGCGCGTTCTCTTCCTGTGGTCTTCAGTTGTTTTCATACTGCACCCGCAATATGGATCTTTGACTGACACCTGTTATCTTGTGTAATGGTCGAGTACAGCGTGTGAAACTCTTCACAATGGTTGCCACAAGTGCTGTTGCTGTGTTATCGTCGGCAATATGACAAATCATTACATTTCGCCAATTCCAACTCTCAGAGAATCCCTATCTCGTAAACAGATAAACGTTGGTGAAGAACGACGTCACATTTAATTTTTAGGAATGAGCTAGCCTAAAACGATATATTACATGATGGCATTCCTATTTAAAATTCTCCACATGTATCCAAGATGGCGACTTCCAAGATGGTTGACATGGAACCCGTACTTCCATCACCAATATCCAGCTATTACTCTTACCCCCTACAGCCATTTTCGACTTACAAGTGTTTCTAGACTTTTGCCTCACTCGCACCCTTTTTTTACATATGTTTTTCTGTTAAAGTGTTTAAATTGGCAACATGAAACCGATGATATCTTTGTAGCTGTTCGTTGTAGGTAAAAATGGTAATACTGCCTAAGAAAGAAAATATTATGCTTTCATTTTGTACTCTTGTAGAACTTTTGTAAAGGCCACCGTTTGTGAAATAAATTCAAGAAAACGTTTCTGGTGTCATTTAAAAAAAAACTGCGGCCAATTCTCGGGCTCTAAACAGTGTAAATTTTGGTATGTTATTTGCACATTTTGCTGCATAGAATAGCGAAAAAGATCATTTTATTGTAGTCTCTTCTAACCCTAAATCGTATTTTTCCTGGAATATTTTCATTTAAATGCAGTGTTAAAAAGTTTCGTCTAGTTCTCAGGAAAAAGTCATGAAACTGGTTGAATGAAACGTGACTAACAAAAATTAGAAACTTTAATTTTCAAAAATATTGAAAGAATACTAAGAAATTTTCTCTATTATTATGCGAATTCGTATTGTGACTATTATTCAGATTCATATCATGAACCTGCATAATAGTAAAGAACATTAATCGTTACTGAAATATTTTTGGAAACTAGTTTCTGATTTTTGTTAGTCACGTTTCATTCAGCCAGTTTCCTGAGCTTTTCCAGGCAACTGGACGAAAATTTTTAACAGTGTAGAGCACAGTTACTTTCCTATGTTATGTTTGCAGCTACATCACGCAGCTTTAACATTAAATATTGTGACAGTATATACATAATTTTAAAACATAACATTTTGTACAACTTATATTCGAACATTTTCTCATATTTTGGCTTTGCTCACATGTACAAGTTTAAGAAAAATATATTACCCAACGCAGATCACAATTTTTCATGTAAAGTTGTGTAAAAGTGGCTAACCGTTGAGAAAAGGTGACAATGACCTTTTATATTGCCCGTAATATGAGAAATGTAATAAAAAAGAAAGAAACTTCTTTGTTCATTTGTTTAGGAGTTATGGCTCATAAAGTAAGTGCAGGTAGGGACTCTAGGATGGTGGATTATTTTTTCAAAATGATGGAAAACCTGCAACTGGATTGTTTGTAATTTTTGTAGGTTAATAAGAGGAATATATGGAACATATTCCAGCAAGTTTCATCTTTTATTTTAAATGTATAGGCTTTGATCAAATCATGTCGTAATTCTACTGTTCTATAAGGACGGAAGACAAACCGTATTACAAATACAAGCCAGAACCAGTAGAATAAAATATAACCTGCACATTATATTCAAGCAGAACCATATTAACAGGAAGAATGACTATCACAATAGACCAAACATAACAGCAACTAACAATGGAAAGAAACAAGTATTCTTGATAGATGTAACAGTTCCAACTCCAATTTGGGAAAGGAATACAAACAAAAACAAGGGAAATGAAAACATCTGGCGCAAATATCGAAGAACAGTGAAAAATTAAATATACTCATATTACCGTGGAAAGAGGAGTTAGGTACAAATCAATAAAGGAAGAACTAAAAACATTATAATTAGAAATAATAGTAATGAAACGTATTCAAAAGAGATCAAATCTTGCAACATGTAGAACTATATCGAAATTTATTCAGAATATAATACATTTCTCTCCACCTGGAAGAGAAATTCCCAGTAATCAAAGAAAATAATAATAATAATTCTATGTATAATCTCTTTCTCATAGTTATCACGATGCAAATCTAGAATAACATTCTTCTCCCTGTAGACTCAATGAAATATACTGTTCCTCAGTTCTACATGATATTACAGAATATCTACAATTTCATTTCTAACTCGGAAGCATGTTTTCCCCAATGAAATCCCAGTCAACAAATCCTGTATTTCACTCTTTTGCTCAACACCTCGGAAAGCAATTTCGATACACTACCGGAAAGAGAATTAGTAATTAAACTTTGCAGTTGAGTTTATGGGAAAAGTTTAACCTGCTAATTTTCCATCAAAAGAACTTCCTCCAAACTTTTCGTACATATTTTTTATATATTCCTTTACCCTTCTTTAAAAAGGGGTGTTATTACTGTATTTCGAAGCAATAGCAGCCATATAACAGCAAGAACAAAAGTAGGTCGTGAGACTGTGTCATGGTGATACGTCTAATGAAAGGCTGCTCTACCATTTCTTGGCAACTAAGATTAAGGAATTAGTACGGTTAATTTACAAAATTGGGTTAGGGTACTTAGTAACAATAATTTTAGTTTTTCGGGAATTAAGACTGTTTTAATTTTATGGAAATTGGTTTTATATTTCAATGAACCTAAGGCATATATCCTTCCATTAAAACCAGCGTGTGAAATACTATTTTCATCTTTTAATTATTGCTATCTTAGTTTCGCATAAACATTTATATTATTATTATTATTAGATGAAAGAGAAGAAGAAGAAGAAAAAGAAATTAACATTTTAATACATTGAACTGCTTTCTCTAATTATTAGATAAAATTACAATAGTTTGAGACCACATTAATATGCAATTTTGTTAATTTGTTCATCGTACTGCGTTGTTGTTGTATTGTTGTACTTTTCGCATCTTGTGTTGTACTGTAAACAATACAATACTTATTGTATTGTTGTATTTTACACGTATAAAATAAGGTTTTGGTATTCGAAAATAATTTCTCTCTAGGTATGTGTTCAAATATTATTATCAGAAAATTAATTCAGTAATTTAACTTCTAGTAATAACTTATACAGTTTCGTCATTAGTTTAAGGGATGACGTCCTACGATTAGCTTCTCTAACCAATGCTTCTTTCAGGATTTATTTTTCGGGGGTGCAAAATCAAGTCTTGGGGGGGGGAGGCTCACCAAAATTTTAAATAATGCATATTGACTCCTAAGTGCTAAAATATAAAACAACACTAATGTTACTTAAGAACATGTCGTACTTCCTTAGTTAACCTCAAAATAACACGAACGATACTTATAGAATTTACTTTTATACGGTATGTGTATTGCGGTATATGTTTCAGTAACATAAGTGCTAAAATTAATTCTTTCATGGGTGCGGTTGAAAACCTCCGGAGAAGCAAAGACCCTCGAAAGTATGCCTGAAAGAAACAGTGCCTCTAATTACCAGGAAAAGGACCCTATGCTCTGCTTGGTCTCATGGAAACCTTAGAAAAGCAGCATGTGCAGGCTGCTCCACCATTTTCGTACTCGTCCAAAGACTGTGATGTACCGGTACTATACCACTAGGCCGTTGTAAGGAATTAGCTTCCATTAGCCATTTCTCTTATGATACATTACATACTTACGGTTAGCTGAAAGGAAATAATATTGTTACACTTGCTTTATAGTATTCGATAAAGGCGTCTTATTTACGCATATGTGTTTCAGTCTTCCTTAAGGGACAGCTCCAAGAATTAACCTTTCTCTACGTTCCTCAAAGGTCCCAATACTTTCCACGTCACACTTGCAACCCTCACATTTACTGACTCAAGTAACAATAAATAACAAATATTAATAATTTTGCTTATGAAATTTACTAAAATATACTTCTTTCATTTTTTCCTTTATTAACAACTTCCTTCCTAGTTTTAAAATATTTTATTCTCTCTTGTTATTAGTGCTCGATTGGATTTGCTTCGTTATCTGCAATAGAAGCTGTTTATCAGCTAATTGCGTTGAGGCATGTCAATTTCCTGATAAATTAACTCTGAACCCCAAAGTGGAAAGACCGGTTATTATGTGTGAATTGCAGTTGCCCAGTGTAGTTAAGTTTAAAATTACGTTGAGGGATAGGATGCCGCGATGGAGCTCTGAAGCATCCCAGAAAACAATTACTTTTACGAAATTACGTATGAAATTATTCCGTGATAAATTGCTATGTAGACTGAAAATGCGTCTATACTGAATTCAATTTCTGTATATGAGACGTTACAGTTCACTTCTGGAATTTTTTTTTCTATGAAGTTTCTAAATTCAATAACTCGATATCTCGAGCGAAGAATTTAAGCCTGTTTAACTATAAAGGTTCTCAGTAAACGTGCGAGGGGCGCTTGATAAGTCCTTGCAAAATCTTACTTAAAAGATGGCCCACCACGGTGAAATAGTTGAAGTTCTCATATCTAACATTCTTTAAGGACATGCACGTCAAACTGTAAAGATATTGGACACTTTGTCTGGGTTCCGTGGTTTGATAAAACATTACTTTATAAGAGGAATTACTAAGTCCAGGCTTGATAATTATAAGGGCGAGTCTGTACCTTCGCCTAGAATGATTTCTGAGTGATTTGTCTTTTGTTGCAGCCGAATGAGCTCAATTAACGATGATTTCTTTGATCGTCTTGCCGAAATAATTATGCAGAAATTTTTTGAAACAAAATAATCATATGATGATGGAGGATAGAAAGTAAAAAGTGCGTGAGATTTCTCAGGCTATTAGTATCTCATCAGAGTGCGAAAATTATATTTTGAATGAATATTTGGATTTGAGAAAGCCATCTGCAAGGTGAGTGCCGTAATTGTTAACAATCGATTAAAATCGTGAATAAGTGAAAACTTCGAAGCACAATTCGGAACTGTTTCAAAGAAATTTACATTAATTGCGTTGTTGCGACGGTCATTTTCTTGGACGCCTATTATTTATATTACCTTTATTGACTATTTGGAAATGGGTACCAAAGATTACTAGATCGGAATATTTTTACTGGATCGTTTAAATAATAAAATTAACAACAGAAGGCCACATTACGCTAAAAAGAAGTTTCTTTTCCATCATAGCAATGCTCCGGTTAATTCATATGAGATTGCTGAGCAAAACTGTTACAATTACGCTACGAAATTGTTTCCTAATCACAGGTATTACCCACTTGAAATTTGAATGTATTTATTACCCTCTGGCATCTATGACTCAGGTCGCGATGAGGTAGCTAGAGGGTGAGGAAAGTATCACGCAGGGCCATACTTAAGGTGCTATCATTCGCCTCATTCAATTGAGGAAACCCTTGGAAACCTCAATCAGGATGGTCGGGCGCGGAGTTCGAATCTGCGTACCTACCCATTGCCAATTCGAAGTCTGACATTACCACCAACACCACGAGGGATGTCACCCACTTAGATATTTGTTAACAAAGACGAAGCACTTCATTGCAGGGAAGCAGTTTGCATCGAATTCCGAAGTGATTAGTAAAACAAATGCTTATATTATAGAGATGGACAAGACTTATTTTATGGATGTGATAAAAGAAAGTTTTAAACGGTTGCAGATATTATGTAGGCAAAATTAAAGAAACTTTTTCAAGAAAGCTCGTTCTCGTAATTTTTTCATGGATTTATTAAACTGTCACGAATCATTATATTCCCTTTTCCAATAATGGTCACTTAAAATTGTCTTGATCGAGTGATATGGCGATGAGTCATTTATTTGTCAAGAGACTAAGAGACTAACTAAGAAGCTCATCTTTAAATAATTCATACAACTCGCGTTAACCTTTTTCCAACGATCTGCTGTATCGGCGCCTTTTAATGGAAACAAAAAATTCCATAAATATGACGCGTTGTCTACATTTTAATTCATGTTTATATAACCTTAAATGTGCTGCTTCAATTTTCAGCATTCTGTCTGTATATATGCCGAAAGAGGTTGGTTCCTCAAAACAAGCTAAGCCCTCAAGGAAATGGATTCATCTTCTTGCTTTTCCTCTCTTTAAATCAAACATACCTTCAGCTGGATCCCTCCGAGTATAGAGTGGATTGAGGGAAGATGCCACACATTTTGTCTAGGAGCCATTGTGGAGTAATTAAAAGAAACAGAACCAGCAAATTTGGCAAACATATATACTGTACATTCCTGCTTTTAGACCCCTTTCACACTTCAGGTTTGCGCCCGGTTTCTGTCAGGTTTATTCCCTGATAGAAACCTGATGGAGTAGTGGAACATTGATTTCAATGGAGCCTTTCACACTCTCCAATTCAGGTTTCGATGAGTATTAGAAAAAAACGACAGGAACCGGATGGGTCGACTGGGATTTCAGGTTTCCTGATGCATAGAGGAGCATAGCTGTCATTCGGGGAAAGGAGCTCATTGGAGGGGGGGGGGGGGAAGGAGGATCACGTAATGAATATCGACTCAAATGTACTAAAATATAAAATAATAATAATTTTACTTAACAATATGATGTGCTTCCTTTGTAAACCTCAAAATAACGTCAACAATGTTTATAAAATGTGCTATTATATACGTATTTCAGTATACGTATGAGTAATACAATTGTTGAGATAATTATTTCCGGAGAGCGGTCTTAGACCTCCTATGGGAAGAAAATTCAGAGAACTGATACATTTTTATACTTAGACACACATAGGTGGTGCACACGGCTGGTACCAGAGGTGCCGTGGCACACCACCAATTAATATACAACAATTTTAATTTGTCTAAAATAACTTATAACACATTAAAAGCCCTACATACTAGGAGATATGACATAAACCAATTCTGTGCAAACCGAGAACTTGTGGAATAAATCATGTTCAAAGTGAAAAATCATGGCACAGGTTTAAATGCAGTTGATGTACTGTTAAACGAAGTAAGCGAAACTTTTCGGTCCAAAACGGAAAAGAAAAGGCTAGAAATAGAAAATCCATGAAAACACTTACTGGTATTGTAATATTTCACTAAAGCTGGATGATCTTTTAGGGGGTCACATTGAAAGTATTGAGAGTCAAGATGAGAGACTGAACCTTGCAAAGTAGCAGCCCCGATTTGGCCAAATACACTGAAGGGGGCGTTAAAAACGCAACATATCTAAGTAATCGGATTTGGAATGATTTGATTGTCCCAATACAAAATGTGCTTAGAACAGAAAATTGTATCTTGGAGTCACATGGTGAGGCGAAACAGCTGCTTCAAAATTAATTGAAAGCTGAAGGAAATTTTCAAAAAGAAGCAATTTTTAGAAGCAATGTCCAAAGGTGACTATAAAGATTCAGAGACGGCAATTTCAATTTCATTGATCACCCAGGGCTGGAAGGCCAACAACTACCTGCACACATCTGAAACTACCGACGTGGTGGTCACTTTGATTCAATCTGACAGATGCATAACGACTTATGGAAGCATGAAACGCTTGCAAATGCCAAAAGAAATGTTCTTAAAATTATAGTCATTTGATTATCGAAAAATTTCCTCAAGGTGGGTGCCAAATTTTGGGTTTCCATACGGCATAATTGACTTTGGCAAAGATGCATGTCCTCGGTTAAACTTAAATACCTCATCCCGTCTACATCCCGGACATAATCACTTAGTGCTCTTAGACTTTTCTATTTGATAGTTTAAAGTATTATGTTCGTGGAAAAAGCTATAATTCTGATAGAGAACTAATTTCCTAGGTGAAGGTGTGGTTTAGAAGTAAGAGTAACATATTTTTCCAATGTGCTTCCGCGAAATGGAAACAGAGGTGGATAAAATGCGTTGAAATAAGAGGAAGTTACATCGAATGATGTGAGTATGTTCAATAGGATTCACATTATACATCGTACCTCATGCATATCACTGTTTGTACATGATTGTTCATTTCTTATTGAGCGGTCCTTGTACAATCTACTTTTAACAATCTAAACTCTGTTCGTGTTTATATTCTGAAGAGGGATCAGTCCGTTTCAATGGGTCAATCACCATGGCAGGTTATAACATAGTTGTAAAGATCAAAACACATTTTGTTTGTGCACTGCGACGCACATTGTTCAAACTTCGTTCTCGTTGGTGCCTTGACATCTAGCCGGGAAAATAAATCAATCTTCAATTTTTTGGAACTGTTAAGTTTCTTTACACACATGTTGAAGGATGCGACATGCACATTTAGACAGGATTGCCAATGAAATAGGTTTGAAATTCAGAAATTAAAAAGCTTATCCGCATCAGATGGCCTTGCCAAGCAGAAACTGTGTCAGCAGTTAAACATAATTTCTTAGTAATTCCCAAAGCCCTAGAGGAGATTGCAGATACATCAAATGCTCCTACAGTTGATATAACAGAGAGGGATTATGCTGAAAGTTAATTACATTGAGTTCATTCTTGCTTTGAATGTTACTCATCCAATTCTACAAAGGGCTTTGAGAGTTATCAAAGTTTTACGCGCTAAAGATATGGACTTGGTTACTGTCATGGAAAGAGTCAAGTCTCTGAGGAATTCACTATTTTCATTAAGAAATTATGAAAAGTATTTCTAGTCCATTTTTGAAAATTCCATCTAAACATGCCAGGAAATTAAAATTGATGTTTCGTCATGTTCTTTCAGTAAACAAAGGAGAGTCTCACATCGCATAGAAGAAGATAAGAGTTAAACCGAACACCACTTTTAAGTAAGGAGGAAGAGGGAGGATGACAAGCTACTTTTTGTACTTGATACATTAGTTCGGGGCTTGATTAGGGATTTTATCAAGAAACAACTTCTCAAATCTCATCAACGGACATCTGCTTAATTTAGAAGCTGGATGTGAAGATTTAAGACCATAAAGAGAAGATTCAAGGTCTAACCTTCTGAGTTGGAAGCTGAAGTAAAATTGCTCCAGAACTATGGCAAAGAAAATGACAAGATTCCAAGAGGTAGTGTGAACTATTTGCGTGTGTGTGTTATTCTTAACATTTTAGTGTTTGTTTATCATTCGTAGTGTAAAGACCACACTGAATGACCATTTTTGTATAGCTTTGCATGTTACCTTTCAATTAATAGTAAATAAAACTTTCTTAAGCAAACACACATTAATTATAAGTGTTTAAAATCTTATTACAAAACAAGCCGAGTATGCATGACCTGCATTATCGTACGAGCGAATTTTCAGTGTTTTAGTTGTGAATTACCGTTCAGGTTTATGGATTTAAAGTTTCATTTAAATTAATCCAACATTGTGAATGCTACATTGAAAGTTATTATATAGGGTGTCTCAACAAAACGCCGGATTTAATATGCTTAAGAAATACTTCTGCTATTTTAATAGCAAATATTTGTACATCATTACAACGGGCAATTGTTCCGATTTAAGACTGCCGAGTTTGATTTGCGCAACATGTCTTGTAATTGCGTTGACAACACCCTTCTCAGTTTCGCTGAATGAGAAATTCTCGGGCCGAATTCTCTCTCGCAATGGTGATCCAAACTGGCCAGGTAGGTCATGTAACCTTGCGACTACTTCCATTGGGGTTTCTGAAATCCAAGATGCACGCAAACAAACCCTTGAAACAGTGCAAGAACTCAAGGAGGACGTTGATCGCGCCATCAGCCACATCGATGAGCAGGTATGTGAAAACTTTATGGATTTCGTCGAGAGAGTGAAGTGCTGCAAAGCAAGTTGCGAAGGACATAGACCGGATGTCATTCTTTATTCTTAAATCGGAACGTTTAGGGGTAAGATGCCATTTCACCTGTTTCCCGCTATACACATGGCTATTTGTGATACAGTCTAAGAAAGTACTTGACAGTCAAAGTACAATACTACACTATCAAGTGCAGTTTCTACTCTGCCATGGAATTTAGCCAAATCCTAAAATATTTACAGACTGGAGGAAATTATTTTTAGGTTATTTTTTTCAAAGGACTTGTTTATTCTTCACATGACAGATTACGCGATATTCACTACAGCTCCTTAGAGAGCATATTGGCTAGTTCTTTCACACCATACAAGTTTTCCATCTAGGGTCGTAGTTATGAAATTACACTACTGTAAGCATCTTCCCCCGATAGGCATATTCCCTGAATCCATTCTAATCTTGTGTAACCAAGGTCCTAACCAGTTTCTCTGCCTCTTGTTTCTTGTCTCCAGGATTGTTCGTCTCTCACCTACTCTCTTCAGCGCCTCTTCATTTCATATCGTCTGTATCCAGCTGATTTTTCAATTATTTTCAATTTCTTCATTTGTCCTTTCTTCACTCTTTCGTAGAGCCCATATAACACAACATTCAAAACGTTTATTTCATCTATTTCTCAATTCCTTTTACATTGATCCACAAAAGAGTTTTTCTTCTTAGTGAACATCTGTTTCACTATCGTTATTCTCGCCTTGATCCTTTTTCCACATTTCATATCCTCATTTATAATACTACCTAAATACTTGAAGCTGGCTGCTTGTTCTACTTTTCTCTTTAAATTTTCATGATGATATTGATCTAGTTGTTCCAATTATCACCCCTTTCATTTTATTTGCGTTTATTTTAATTCCATGCTCCGTATACTTTTCCTGTAACTGTTTTAACATTGTGGTAAGTGATGTTGCATTTTCTGCGGGAAGAACCATAGTATCGACAAATCTAACGCATTTATTTTTTACCCTATTGCAACGCTTCCTTCGCTTTCGAAGAATCTCTTTACAACCTCCTATAGATATGTATTAAATAAAATTGGACGAGAGGAAACCTCCATGGCTTTTTCCTCGACCAATTGCTGTTCATTCTGATACGTGTCTTTTACTTACACTTTCCTTATTGTCTTCGGCCTTTCCATTCCACACCTACGTATAGGCCTATATAGATATATCTATATTTATATTTGGTAATATTTTATTCCATACACTTGCTTTGTGTCTTCTTCATTCAACGGTGAATTATTTAAGTCGTTCGGTGGCGAAACCCATTTGTAAGGCCAAAAGAACTGGGTTTGTAAATTGGACGAGTTACATTTTCCAATGCGTTGTAATTACTTAGAAATTGCTCTTCATTCCCTTTCCTTTTTGATATCATTTGTTACCTTTAACCTGTGCAACCTCATATTATTAGGTTATATGACTACTTTTATTTTTGCGCAATATCTACAAAGCCTGTAAGGAGCTCTTTGCTATAAAACTTTTAAGAGTGTCTTTTCTTCCTCTTCGAAGAACATATAAGAGCCCCAGGCAATAAGACCTATTCACGAAAAAGTAGTTCTCACTTTCGTTTTCCCAGTCACTTCTAAAATGAGATCACTGAAAATCCGATGCGCCAATGATGCGCATTAAGTAAGATCCATCGCCTTCTCTGCTCTGGTCTCCACGCTCTTGTAAGCATTGTGCGGTAGAGAATCTAAAAGGTGCTTTAATAATTAGGAATAGCTATTAAAAAGTATAATATAGATTATTATGATTGTGTAAAGATATGAGAGTCAGATAAGTATACAAGCTATTATTATCATGCTATTGAATTCTGTGCTCATGATCACGCATTCGGTTTCCTCCAGGGATCATTGAGCGGAGTGGTTCCAAGCTCATTTTACCAAAAACCTTAGGTCAAGTCCTTGGAACTTCACCAGTTCATTTCAGACGTTAATAGTAATAATAGTAATGAATAAATCATATGAATGAAAATGTAATTATAGTAAGTTAACTGAGAACATAATATATTTCACAAGTCACATCTATTAATCTATCTGTCCTTTCAACTCCTGGCTGACGTAATACGGGAGATGAAGACCTCAGTTTTTTTAAGTTCTGACTCCTATAAACCAGAGCTGAAACGGTTCACTGGATCAATGGAGTTATTCGAGTCAAGTTTTGGACCATGTCCTGCCTTGGAACGCGGCCTGACCCGGTGATCTGCAGTGCAAAACAGATTATTAATTCTTTCCTTATTATAGTCACTGTTGTGCTTAAACAGCATTTCTTCCAGGAGTGACAGGGAACGGGGCTGTTACCCCCAAGAGCACGAAAAATACGCCGAAAAATTCCTAACAATGGTAGCAACATATAGTCCAGGGAATCTATTGAAAATATACATCTAACTTTATAAAACTGTAATAGAAATTCTTTTTTAATTTTACGCAGAAAGGTTTTCTGAATAACATAAAAAGTTTACACCGTTTGGAACCCGAGAAGCGACCACTAGTTTTTAAAACATCGTGCCCAAATTGGGTCTTTTGAATTTGTCTCATAAACGATGACCACCAGAACCATGCATGAGTACAAAATGACATATCGTATTTTTGACCTTCTAAGTCAACATTACCATTTTTCACACAGAACTAACTGTTACAAAGTTATCATCGGTTTTAATTTAAACTCTTAACAAAAAATATAATTAAAAAAAAAACTTTTTAACTTCAATTTGAAGAAAAAGTGGAAACACCCTGGTAAGTCGAAAATGTTTGGATGGAGTGGGACCAAAATCCAAATGTTGGATATCGGCGATGGACGATGGGCTCCATGTAGTCACCGCGTAATCCTCCATATTGGATTTATGTCGAGATTTCAAACGGAAAGAGGATCGTGTGAAATATCATTTGAGACTAATCTGGGATTTGGCGGATTCGTCATTCTGTCTGTGCAGGTGCTTCAGCATATCACTAATTCTTCATTAAATTGTATTTATGACTATTAGGCATCTACGGTTCAGGCCATCTAATCCTTTTAAACGGATCGAGATTGTGCTGATGAGTGGTGGAAGCAGTAGACAGAGCACACACAACCACGTTCAAGATATTGAAGAAATTTAAGGATACAGGATCTATGGGCGACAGGGGACGTAATGGACGAACAAGGACCTTAACGGGCAAGAACACGGCAAGGGCACTTGCAACCATTGTGGCAACCGTGCCTGCCCCACACGCAGACTTGACGATTACAAGCGATATCAGCTCTCTGTTAGAGGTGCATATTACGGGTTCTGTGTGAAAACAGATGACACATGGCACCGTATAAGCTGCAAATGGAACAACTCGTAAGTAAGGGTGACCTAGACAAGCCATAACAGTTCCTATAATGGATTCTGCGGCGGTGCAACAAGGATCCGATGTTTTATTTGTGCGCTCCAGCGGTAGCATCTGTAATGCACACTACGACGTATTTAGGTCAGTACCCTTTCCAAAAAGCATGGTATTTATGACATGAGGATATTTATGGTATTTATGAAATTTTATAGCATATTCTCATTTGAGTCCAATTTTATCTTCAGTGATAACAAGACTAATGAAAAAAATTGCAAATGGTGAAAGAGAATAGATAACCTGAATCACAAATAGAAACATATCAGACGAATGTTTAATTGTATAATTTACGTATACCGGTAATTTTATACTTTATTTGGTACATTTCTGATTACGTTCCGGACTATATTCCATTATTCGATTAAGTGCATAATGTGAGGCGTTCGCACATATCGTTCACTATTTAGATTGTTCGTTTTATCATTTCTTCGTACGTACCAGCCTTGATGCTCTCCATTTTCTGTGTGCAGTAATCTAGAATCCGAAAACTTGTGCACGTACCAATGTGATGATAAGAAAGCAGCATCTTCTCACCATTCTATCGTCCCTTCCCCCTCTCCTGGATCGTGAGGTTTTATGTTCCGTTCTTTTTGGTAATCTCGTGGTTTTGCTCTGATTTCAGTCCTCATAACAGCCGTTTTCAAGTTTATTGATTTACTTTTGCTCATGTATTTTGGTGTGTTTTTAATTTAATTTGCGTGTATTAGATTTCGTTTGGTTCAAATATTGTATCTTAGTCAATCGTTTTAAGTGAAAGTTACTTCTGTTAGCTGTTTCAAACATTTTCATCCCGTGTTAGGATCAGTGATGGATCTTGTTGCATTTTCACCCACTCGTTTTTCCTGCTAGATTCCCTCTTGATTCTTTTCCAGAAGTTCTGGTTTCGTTTGTTCAGTTCGTTGTTATGGTTGGCGTAGTAATTTTGTAGGAAAATAGCTTTTTCACAATTTGTTCTCCTCTTAGCCTACCGGCTTCGGAAGTTCTTTTATTAGTTGTTATACCTTTTTTTCTCTTATAGCCTCTAGAAAGAAACTATTTTCCTATTTCTTTCAATCTTTTCTAAAGCCACTGTTCATTATCTATAATTAATTTCAGACGTAATGTCTGACTCTCAATCAGTGAGTCATTAAGCAGTTGGGTGTGCCGAGTCTGCAAATAAAGATTCATGTTTTGAAGTAAGCTTATTATCTGGTGTAGTAAAAAGTAATCCATTATTTTGCCAATAGATGGCTTCAGTGATCTGTAGCTCGCGTTGTATAAGTCCGATCGGGTTCAACGAGATGGAGTTCAAACGATGAGATTGCGTACTACAAACACTGTTCAGATAGTTGTGATGAGTTGACTCAGTGTTGTGTGAGCGCGCGTCAAAATGGACACTAGCAAAGAGAAAATACGCTATATTTTACAGTTTTTCTTCGATAAAGACGAAAACGCAAGCCAGGCGGCTGCAAATGTGAATAGTGTTTATGGTCCTGATACTGTAACAGCCAATCACGCGCAATTTTGGTTTCGTCGATTCCGTTCCGGTAATGTTGACGTCAAAGATGTATCACGCACTGGAAGGCCACGTGTCGAAAATGTCGATAAAATCATGGACATTGTCGCGTCCGACCGTCATGTAAGCACTGTTTCGATTGCCCAAGAGCTAAACACTGCACAAAAAACCGTGTGGAACCATTTGCATAAGACTGGATACAAAAAAAAGCTTGATGTATGGGTGCCACACAAATTACGCAAAAAAAAACTCATGGACCGAATTTCCATCTGCGAATCGCTGCTGAATCGCAAGAAAAGCGACCCATTTCTGAAGCGGTTGGTGACTGGTGATGAAAAGTGGATCACTTACGACAACGTCACGCGAAAACGGTCGTGGTCGAAGCGCGGTGCGCCGGCGCAAACGGTGCCCAAGCCAGGATTGACGGCCAGGAAGGTTTTGCTGTGTGTTTGGTGGGATTGGCAGGGAATTATCTACTATGAGCTGCTCCCCTACGGCCAAACCCTTAACTCGGAACTATACTGTCAACAATTGGACCGTCTGAAGGCAGCAATCGCCCAGAAGCGCCCAGCTTTGGCCAATAGGAGAGGCATTGTGTTCCACCAGGACAACGCCAGGCCACACACATCGATAGTGACTCGCCAGAAGCTCCGGGAGCTTGGTTGGGAGGTTCTTATGCATCCACCTTATAGTCCGGACCTGGCACCGAGTGATTACCATCTGTTCCTGTCCATGGCGAACACGTTTGCTGGTGCAAAATTCGCGTCAAAAGAGGCTTGTGAACATCGACTGTCTCAATTTTTTGCCAATAGGGACATGGGCTTCTATGAGAGAGGCATCATGATATTACCTTCCAAATGGCAACACGTTATCGAACAAAACGGCGCATATGTGACCTAAATCGGATCATTCTAACTATGGTAAGTCAAGCCTTCAATGTCATGCAAAAATAATGGATTACTTTTTACTACACCAGATATATACGTCCGTCAGGTCTCTTCGTTAACCTCTTGGTTTGGCTCGACACTCAAGTGTGAATGAACTTAAGTCCTCCTGCATTATTGTTTAAGCGGTTTATATAAGATTTTAGTTATTCATCGTCCCAGTAAATATTCCTACGACGACATCTAACAATCTATAGTTCTTATACATTAGAATCTCCAAGTTCATCTTTACTAATGTTTGGATGGTGGCTCCAATATTTCCTCACTGCAAGGTATTGGAGATTGATTCAGGGATGGATAAACAATAAAATTAATTTTCTTGTACAAATTTTCATCCCATGCTTTCTCCCTGCAGATAGTCTTTTACTTCTGTTAACACTCTCCCACTTATATCAACCTGTGTTTCGAATTTTATTTATGGTCTTCAGCATCTAAGGCTCAGGCCAGGATGGGGAGGGAAAAGGATATGGGAAGTAACGGCCACAGACTAAGAAAAGCTCATTCAGGATGGTCGGGCGCGGATTGAACCCACGACCTCCCGAATAATAAGCCAACACTATACTACTGAGCCAGGAGCGCTCCGTATATCAACCTCTACTAGACTGATCCCGTAGAGGCTGTAAAGCATATACGTCAAGAAGTCAAACTATTTAAACTGAAAGATAAGTAGCCATTCATCAATATTTTAAAAATGATTGAAACATTTCTGAAATATTAACCAGTCAGGACCTTAGAACTCATGGAGACAATCTAATATTCTGTTTAAAAATATTTTTCTGCGTATAAGATAAAAGTTGTCAAGTTCTTCTATATGAACTTGTTAGTTTATGAAGAGTAAATTCTGCACAAAGTATGAAGTAGACTTGTGTATTCGATACAAACAGTATTGCTTTTATTTTTAAAAAAATGTGCTGTACATTTATGTACGATGTGTGACAAAAAATGTATTTATGGCCAACTTTTACACAAGTAAACAATCACATACGAAGAAAATGGAAATATCATTTACCAAACTTAACACGAATTAATTTGTTTTAACCAAGTCACATGTTCATAGGTTTGTATTACAGCTGTACCAAGTTATGCCCGCTAGACGATACGAGAGAGAGAAATGTCTATGCGAAAAGAGATGAGACAGAACTCTCATGAAATACAATATACGTCTTTTTGGGACGAGACATATTTTGGATAAAACTTGCATAATCTGGAAGCTGCATGTGCCACGTCAGGGAACCATAGAAATCCCCTCTGAGCTGCATTCTTCAAGCATAAACTATGTTAGAATCTATGTATTGGGTAAAACTTTGATTATAATATGGTAAGCCATCACGTTTTACGTTATTATTTGTCGAAATATTACGTTCCTTATGACACTGCCCCCCATTGGGTGTATTCTAGCATTCTAGCTCCAAAACCATGCATGGTTTGAACTTTTTTCAAACCGTTTTTCCTGTCGTTCTTGAGACAGAAAAAAAATCAATCTGCAAGAACTAGTATGTTTCACCTAAAAAACTATAGTTTTGAGTAACCGATATACAGCCTAAATGAGTGGATCTAGAAAACCGAAATTTGGTATGAAGGTACATCATCCCTACCAGATTAATCAACTATTAAAGGAGATTGAAAAAGTCGCCATCTTGGATACAAAATGGCCGCAAATCCCATTGTTGTATAGATTACACAGCCTAAACCGCTGGAGCTACAAAGACCAAATTGAGTTCGACGGTACATCATTACTAGTAGGTTACGAAAATATTACAAAAGTCTCCAAATACGCCATCTTGGATCCAGACTGGCGAATCCCAAAAATTCATTTCCAACTCCGTTTGAGCTAGAGATACGAAATTTGACCTACTATAGATACTACGAGTTAGCTCATTCACTTTTAATAGAAAAGAACATTTTTTTTCTCGGTGACGGGCTATTCTAGTTTTGGTCTAATAGTTCGCCCTTCAATTTATATCTACCAGTTTTAAAACTCCATCCATGTAAAAGCATAGTGTTTCATCTGGTTGAACGTTAGAGCTTTATTCTCAGTTTATTCTTAAATAACACTCCATAGATCACTTAGAATTTGACATAAATTTCCAAACCATTTGAATTTTATATTAATGAATAAGAAAATGGAGAAAGCGATTCCTTAAATGGAGACTAAAAATGAAGGTGTTTCAACTTTCAAATTTTCCATAATTTTTGCGGGTTTATCTTAACGCTTTAGGCAGGATTTACTAAGTGAAATCTCTTCAAATTTGGTGTAAGTTCGGAATCGGTTTAATTTTAAAACTATATAAATAAATGAGGATGTTATTAAACAAATTAAAATTTTGGAATTTTCTCATTAGGCAAATTTATTTTCAGGGTTTCGAAAAACCAAGAACGTTGGAGAAAAGTTTTAGGATTTGACATAGATTCCAGCGTTGAACCCTGTACGGCATTATTTAAGAACTTGTTACAAACAGGTATTCAGAGAAAACGGAAAAGAAATCGATAACCTAAAGAAGTCGCTCCATAATATGCTTATTAGCAAAATATCTATTTTGTCATCAACATGATAAAACCAATTTTACTTCTAAATATGTTGCTGTAGGTGTAGTGCTATTATTGCGTGCATTGCGTGTAGTGTATTGTTGCGTTATATTCGTCTCAATTTGGTACGTTCATTTCATCCACCCCCCAAATTTTTCGAACACAAAAATTATTATTCTAGTCGTTTGTGCATTGTTTGTGTACGTTTGTGCACAATTGGAAACCGAAAATATTAAAAACTTAATTGGGTGGTGCTGGGGAAAGAACAGCCCTTCAATTATAAGGGTCGAAAATATTTTCATTGCAATCGTTTGTACACCGTTTTGCAATCATTTTTAACGTTTGTGCACAACTGGAAACCGAAAACAGAAACTTAATTCAAGGCTGGGGAAACGACAGTCCCCCCCACAATTATTCGTATCGACAATTCTCGCATTGCAATCGTTTGTGCATTAATTTTTAGCGTTTGTGCACAATTAAGTGAGATAATAGCAATTCAATAATGGCGCCCACTAATTCTTCAACTACCTACATTTTTCAGAAATAATTCATTCTTATTGCAATTGTTTCCGCATCGTTTGTGCACGACTGTGCACGCAATTATAGCATCTGTGCACAATTAAAAACTGAAAAAATAATAAAAAAATAATTGGAGATTGGATAATAATAATCGGCTGGGAAAACGACAGCCCGTCCAATTATTCGAACCGAAAATGTTCTCAATGCAATGGTTGTGCACGCATTTTTTTTAGCGTTTGTGCGTAATTATTAAGTGAGATAATAGCAATTCGAAAATGGTGCTCACCATTCCTTCAACACACTAAATTTTTCAAAAATAAAATATTCTTATTGTAATCGTTTGTGCATTGTTTGTGCAGGATTGTGCAAGCAATTTTAGCATCTGTGCACAATTAGAAACTGAAAAAAGGGGGCTGGGGAAACGACAGCCTACCCAATTATTCGAACAGAAAATTTTCTCATTGCAATCGTTTGTGCATCATTTGTGCACGCTTTTTAGCGTTTGTGCGCAATTATTAAGCGAGATAAAAGCAATTCAAAAATGGTGCTCACCATTCCTTCGTCACACTAAATTTATCAAAAATAAAAAAAAATGTATTCGTTTGTGCATAGTTTATGCACGTTCGTGCACGCAATTTTTAACGTTTGTGCACAATTGGAAACCGAAAATATTAAAAACTTAATTGGAGGCCTGGGGAAGTGACAGCCCCGTAATTTTTCTGATCGAAAGTTTTCTCATTGCAGCCTTTTGTGCAACGTTTGTTTATATTCGTGCACAATTGGAAACCGAAAATATTACAAACCTAATTGGGGACTGGCAAAACGACAGCCCCCCCAATTATTCGGATCCGAAATTTTCTCATTGCAGTCGGTTGGGCATCGTTTGTGTACGTTTCTGCACTCATTTTTAGCGTCTGTGCACAATTATGAAGTGAGATAATAGCAATTCAAAAATGGCGCCCACCCTTCCTTCAACCCCTTAAATATCATACTTTAAAAAATTATTTTTGCAATTGTTTGTGCATCATTTGAACACGTTTGTGCACAGTTGGAAACCGAAAATATTAAAAAATAATTGGGGGCTGGGGAAACGACAGCCCCCTACAATTACTCGGATCGAAATGACAGCCCCACCAAGTAGTTGGATCGAAAACTTTCTCATTGTAATCTTTTGTGGTGCACGCATTTTTAAGGTTTGTGCACAATTGGAAACCGAAAATTTAAAACAAAATACTTGTTGGGCTGGGGAAACGACAGCCGCCCCTCAATTACTTGGATCAAACAGACAGCCCCACCAACTACTTGGATCAAACAGACAGCATCGAAATGTTTCTCATTGGAATCATTTGTAGAAGTTTGTTCACACATTCTTAGCCTTTGTGCACAAATACTATTGTAAAAAATCAAATTTTAATTTTAGAACTGGGGAAACGGTAGACCCTCAATTTCTCGACTTCTAATCTAATTGTTCGGAATCATTTTTTCACGTATTTTGTGCAGAATTTTAAAGTGAGTTTTTGAAAACCTACGTGGCTGAAGAAATGGTGGCCTCCATTTTGAATTACTAAACTCTTTCTTAATAATCGTGCGCAATCATGAATAATGTTTGCACAAACGTGCACAAACAATTGCAATTTTATATATATATATATATATTTCAGTGTTGACCCAGCATCGTGAGGACAATTGGGGAGCTGCTGTGAATAAAATACAGTGGCGATCACAGTGAGAGCTTCGGCTCTCCTCTCCCAACCCGTCTGGTCAGCGTGGGAGCAGTAGACCAACTCCTCCCTTCGGGGAGAGGCCTCATCCACTAGTGGATTGAATATGGCTGTGATTTATTTATGCCTCCCGCTTTTCTTTCCACATATCTCGGTCTGCTGATATCCTCATCCATGTAGCTCCTGAAAAACGCTTGATTTCATCTACCCATCTTACATTTGGACGTCGTCTCGGTCGTTTCTTTTCTTTAGGAATCCATTGTAGTACATTTGTCGTCCACCTTCCATCTGTTCGTCTAGCTATGTGACCGGCCCATCTCCACTTCATCTTCTTCGCAGTCTTGATTACATCCTCTACCTTTGTTTGTGCGCGAATCCATTCATTTGTCTTCCTGTCTCTCCTGGTTATTCCTAGCATGCATCTCTCCATTGCTCTTTGTGTGACTCGCAATCTTTGAGTCGTTTGCGCATTCAATGTCCAAGTATCGCAGCCGTACATCATTACAGGTAAGACACATTGATTATAAACTTCACGCTTCAGACACATTGGTAGTTTGCTTTTGAAAATAAAGTGTAGTCTTCCAAAAGAACTCCATGCCATTTTACATCTTCTATTTATTTCATC
>JAGDQP010001838.1:0-12093 GCA_022664845.1 Lepisma saccharinum
ATATATATATATATCAAGGAAAATAACAGTGCTTTATATTATTTTCAAGTGATAAGCAAAATTCAGTAAAGAATATACTTATAATATCCAATGATCAATGTTATATTAGAAGAAGCTAATAAAGTACGATATACTTAAAGCGAATTGGGTACCATTGAGTGTATTATTTCTCATCATACTGAAATTCTCTATTACCTCAAGTTTAGTAACAATCAAAATCAAAATTCATGGTAATTGGTATAATCAATCATTATTACTAAAGTCTTTCGGTTTCAAATAATAGTAGTATATACCATATTGTTTCTTTCTAATAAGCTGAGTCACAAGAACCACCACAGACTATTGCTCGTACTTAAAGAAAAAACCCGCTGAGCATCGCAGAGCCTCGAAGTGTCGCAAAGTTTCGTGTGCTCAAGATAGGGCATGAGGGTACTGAACAAAAACAGTGAAGCCATTGTTACTTTACTGTATCACACATGTAGTAGAGACAATTGAGTAGCAGGGAATATGTAAAGTGTTCTTCTAGATTATAACAAATGTAGAGCCTGTATTTTGTCCTGTGGAGACTATCTTGTACTTTGTTTGGTATTCATATAGTAAAATTTCCACATTTTGCATACAATTTTAGTTTAGATTTTACATAAAAACCTGACGTGATACAGAAAAACGATTTTCAGATCTGTGATCATCATGTTCGAATTGACATAGAACAGGTGGTATCATTTCCGAAGCAGGAAAAAAAAACAAAAACGCTTATCAGTGTTATATACAACATACGAATAAGGAAATCGTAAGAAATGTTATTCTTAAGTAATAATTTACGCCCCTCCCCTCCTCTTAGGTCTTGTTATTCTCGCTTCCTATGTCCATTTTTTAAAATTCCGAATAAATCCAGACCAATATTAAATGTTTGGAATGAAATTAATTTGAAACTCGTTCTTTCAGCAGAAATATTGGAAGGATCGCCAAGATGACATATCCCAGGTCTTTAAGATTCTCTTCAATAGCAAACATATTCAAATAATGGATTAGTTTGTTTGACAGGTATACAGTATTATCTAGGCTGATTTCCAAAATAACATTATTGATCTATTTTGTCTGTTATTTTTAAATATTTTTTAAGTGGGTCTAATTACCAAGCCCTCTTAAAACAAATTTGAAGTTGGATTCCTTTCTTCTTGGCTTGTTCAGCTTTTTCGGGATACTTCCTCCATAAGTAACATTTTTGCAGGTACTCAAATCCACAGCCATGAAAAATTAAGGATTTCAAAATCCGTGAAGCCAATTTATAAATACGAATGTATGTAATTGAGATTTGTTGTACAAACCTTTCTGAATAACAAAAGATGCTAACTATAAACAGTGAAAGAAAACATGTTAAGATATTTTTAAAGATTGGAGTTACAAAATAAGCGACAGTGTCTTCAGAGCCAGTGAGTTCTTTTAATAAGATCTGGCTGACATAAACCAATACACTAGTATTACTACTAGTACAGATGACCGATCAAACTTTATTTAGTAGTGTATCAATTCAAATGTAATTCAGCGCAATGAAGAATGCAAATATATTTAGCTTTAAATCTTAGGTTCGATATTTATTAGGGATCAAAGTACGTATAAACATTTCTTCTTAAAAGTTGGGAATAAGTATATAACAATGTGTATCCCAAGCAACTTAACAGCAAGCTACATTGAAATGTATTCACCCTTTCGTATTTGAGGTCCATATATATTGCTTAATTATATCAATAGATCAATTACCTGTCCGTAACTGTAATTACACATATTTCAGTAAATATGCAAATCTTTACACACAAACTAGATTCAGTAACGATTCTTTCTTGATACATATGAAGACCTAAAATTCCCAAAACATCGTACAACTTGGAATCTAAATATTGTTCTGTTTCTTTCCTTTCTGAAGACCTCACCTCAAGTCAAATCCTATGACCAATTTAATAGAGCATTGTTTTTTGCACTAGTATTTGCGTTATTTAATTACTTCCGTTTTCATATTTCCTCAATTCACCGCCTCCTTAAACAATGATTTAGGTTTGTACAAAATTTCCTTAAACTAACACAGTTCCATCTACGTTTCATAATGTTTTGCTCTAATATATCTTAAAGTGTATTTGTTCCATGATTACATTAATACAGTCTTTCCACCAAAAAATGTATGCAAGTGTCACCACAATAGTCAATCAATCCAGTTCGTTTAATTTAATGAAAACACACAATAATTATCACCCACTCGGAATTATCACACGCATAAATTATCAGTATTCACTATATGCACAATATTATCCGACAAAAATACAATATCAATCGATATTTCATATTTGTCAATAATGGACATTTCCGTTTTCCCCGTCCTTATATATTTTACAGTTTGTTTGTGTACAACGGATTAAATAACATATAATGTTCTTTAAATTTCAGCGCTACGGTTTTCCGTTACGTAGAAATATAGCATGAAATACTGAGAATTCAATCTCCTACGTCATACAACGAAAATCATCCTCTGATTGGTTTGACGTAATCAATCCGTTGTATTTCCGTAGCTATATGCTTCTCTCTATGTTACGTTCCTTATTCAGAAGTTTGTAGACAAAAAAACAAAAAAGAGAAACAACATTTACTTCATCACTTAACGAAATAATAAATGTACAAATCTGCAGAACACACTTCAATAAGTTTAAACACCAAAACATGTTTTCAATGACAGAAATTGCTCGAAACATAGACAGGGAGCAGTCTTAACTTGCAATGTTCTTCTTATCGCTCGTTCGTGCAACTGTTGACATCTTGTAAATTTAGCTCAGTTGGTTGTTTCCGCCGTCCAGAAAATTTCCTATCAAAATATTAGGTTTGAAGTGTACAGTGGTAAGAGACAGATATTTTTTTCCAAGTTAAATCGAGTTCCTCCCAGATATTTGCGATTTTCAAATTTACATTTTCAAGTATTTCCGACTGATAATAATGTACAACAAAATCTCACACAGTCTCTCGAGTATACTCCGATAGACCCTATTCCAACTCCCGCATTGGAAAAAACTTCCACTAATTTTCCTACAATACAACAAAGTTTGCAACAGACACACAGTTTGCCCCTTGTTTTAGGTGAGTTATCTAGTGATAAGGTAGAGCAGACTGCTACCACAGACACAGGGAATCTCAACGAACGTACGCCTGAAGCGTTCGTTGACAGTGCTAAACCTGTGGCAGAGGCAATAGAAGAAAAAGAACAAGAAAATATAGCATCAGCTGAAGTGTTGTGTACCGAGATAGCGTCCGATAGTGAATTAGTGTCTGCAGTAAAAGGTTTTCCCATTGCGCCTTTTATTTCTGATTGTGCCAGAGAAAATACTTTCACGACGGAAACAGCAGAACAGTCTGGATCCTTTCTCGTACCAGGTAAAGCGGGTGTAAGTGACAGCGAAGTTCATAAAACCAAGGATATCACCTCCAGTGATTCGGACGAGGGTATTTCCAAGGGACCTTATAAACGTACCAGATATAAAAAGGCCAAGGTAAGTCCGTTATCCATTATTAAAAACTCGAAATACGGAAGGAAACAAAAATTGTAGTTCGGGTTGGAGGAAGATAACGGCTGTGTCCTTCTTTTCGGACATTCAGTCGGTGACATACATGCAGTTCTCTTCTTGATCTTCCCGGAACTTTATCAAGACACGGCAGGCCATAGCAACCGTAGTCTGCGGCAGAGGAAGGTAGTAGCTTCATCCTTTTCTCCCGACATTCTGTCGGTGACTTTTTTGAAAAATGTTTTTCTTTTTTCCTGGATAAATATCAAGTGCTCGGTGACCCCCTTTAACGGATCCACGTCTGGGTCCAGTGCTCTTCGGAAAGTACATTCTTTAGTGTTTACATTGCGGTCATTGGTTATTCAACATGAAGTTCCAATGTTACATAAGCCAGCTCTTTTGGTTGCTTCTTGTAAGCTACTGGACTTTGGAACTCTATTATAAACAATCCATGATATCGTCCTCTGATTTATATAACTTTCGAATTGGGACCTTTAATACATGTAAAGCTTCGAGTCAGAAATTTTGTCAAACAATTACAAACATCCTTAGAGACCAGCTTATTCATATAATTGCTTTTCAAGAGATCAGCTGTGTTAATCTTGATATTTATAATTATACTTATGTCAAAAATTATAATGTAGTAGAAAAAGTGGGATGCAGTTTCGCGATCAGAAAAGATATTGAATTTGAAGTTGTCTATAAAAATCCCAACGGTAGAATTTTTGGTATATATATAGAAGGTCTTACCATTATAAATGTTTATTTAAACAGTGGGTCTGACGGTAGACAGGGGCGTAAACAAGTTTTCTTTGAACTAGCCTGCTACCTTCAATCTATTAAAACGGGACACTATGTTATCGTGGGTGATTTTAATTCCATCTATGAACAATCTGCGTCTACATCTAATAACAATTTTAGCCAGGAATTTCGACAGATTATGAACACCTTTCAGTTATGTGAAGTGTGGAAATTTTTTAATCCACACCAAACATTGTATACATTCATCACTTCAAAGTGTAAAAGCAAATTAGATTATGCTCTGGTTTCGCCTCAACTGACACGGAGGCTCTGTTCCATACAAAACTATAAACTGGCGTACTCAGATCATAGTTCTTTGATTTTTGACTTTAAGTGGAATATACATTTATTTGTAAGGAAAGCCTAAAAAAAAAGTTGGTTAACGCATGCAACTTTTAATTTTTTATACTTTCACCTAAGGCTGTTCGAATCCTATCAATGGCCGTGTTTTATTTTACTTCACGAAACGCAAGAGTAACTTCAATGTGAAAGTTTCAATTTACGTTTTTGTTTCTTACATGCTTTTATTATAATTTTATACAATGACATATTAAAACTATTCAATATATTCACGACCTGCAAGTACGTTAAATTGTTAACAGATGGCAGTAACGAGCACTATTAATTCATGTGCTTTTAAGTTCTTCACTAGCATTCATTAAAAAAGTATACGATTGTCGGATGTAAAAACCCACATTTTTTACAGAAAAAAGAGGTAATTCTTTTTAAATACAAGAGTTCTAAAGAGCATTATTAGAAGATATCTTATGATTTAATCATGAAAATGAAAAAAAAAGAGCTGATATAAATTAGTGTTGAAGCTACCAAACTATATCAATATCTTAAAAAGTATTAAAAGTAAAAATCAATTTTAAATGAATAAAACGAACTAAATGACGTGTTAAGGCATACAGAAACGCTATTCACCACTTATACTATTTCTTTCGATCCATTTTTGCGATCTCTTTTTAACAATACTAACAAATCAAATACCATTTGTATGTCAATGACAAGCAGTCGGAAGACTGATTACGTCATAACATGGCGGCGCCCGATTAAGCGCAAGGCTGAGACTCTTTTGAAGCAAGTCTTTATAACTCTTGATAGATTCATCACAGAAAGAAAAGAAAATGTTTTCCGTAGTCTGTTTTAATAGAAGAATTTTTTATTGCAATAAAAAAATACTACCGGAAATGTCCATTATAGATCATTTTGCTATTTCTCTTCTGTCTCTTTACTTTCTTCTTAAATTTACTTTAGGTTAAGTTTTTCATATATCATCGATATCAAGTTCTTCATTGAAAAAATAGTGACATCAATTGATTACTCAAAGGTCACCAATAAATATTCGTTTTGCAGCTGTTAGAATCCTGTAAAGTAGATCGTCTTAATTGTTCTAAATGTACGTACATTCTTAATCGGCCGTCATGCTTAACTTCAATTAACCTTGCTCTTTGTGTTTCTTAACTAATGCTGGATATATAATTAGGAGTTTTATTAGGTAAATTATAACACCATACCATTTATCCTATAGCTGGTAGAACAATATCCTCATTGTTTATATGTTGATTATGAGTTTTTACAGCTTCTTTATACGGTAGGTTGAAACGATTGTTAGGTTGATATCCTAGTATAATTTCAGGAGGCGATTTACCTGTTAGTAAAGATGTTTGATAAAATCTAATGTCTTTAACAATACCCTGTACAGCGTCTGTCCACTGCTGGACTGAACATACTTGTGATTTCCGTTTAAGCATAGCTTTAACATCCTGCACCGAACGTTCTGCCTTTCCGTTGCCCTGGAATGCTACGCTGGCATATGTAATAAGTTAATATTATTTTGTTTGTACCATTTTGCAATTTCCATCCATTGAATGGGGGTCCGTTATCGGATAGAATTACAAAGGATATCAAACAAATCCAGCAATATTTTCCATTTTCGATATTGTCTCTTCTGATGTAGCAGACTTGTACTTCTAGCCATTTAGAAAAACTGTCAATAAATATAAAAAATATTTTACCACCGAAATAAAAGATATCAATGTGTGCTCGTTCAAAAGCCTGTTTAGCTTTTAACCAAGATTTAAAATATTTGCGAGGCATCTGCGTATGCATGGCTTGACAAGGTTTACAATTCAAAAGAAAAGCTTCCATTTCATTTTCTATATTAGGCCACCATTCGAAACTTCTAAGTATATTCTTCATTCGATTGGCATCAAGATGGTTTTCATGCAGATTACAAAAAATATCAGACCGGAACCTAGGTTGTACGATTAATGTCTTCCCCAGAACAAACATTTATTTTGTATCGTAATTTCATGCCTTCTCCTAAAGTAAGCTGTGTAAACCTGTTTTTGAGAACTTTTAGCCAGGGGTTTTTGGCCATCTCTGTTCTGTCTATTTTAATACGGTGGGTAATAAATACATAAAGTGGCGTAGGTAAGGGGGGGGGGGGCTTGACTCTACCTTCATGAATTTGGAAGGAGAGTATTTCCAGAAGATAAAAATATGTTTGCAAACATATATAATTATTAGTTAAAATATAAAATTAATTGTAAGTGTGTTAACAACACTATAGCTTACGTCCTGTCGTTTTCGGTATAAGCTACTGGTTGTATAATTTCGAAATAACACCGCATGGTCTATAAGCAATAAATTAAATTTTTAGATGATGTGGTCTTCCCTTTGTTACAACGTTGTTGATAGTGAAGACTTCTAAAAGGTTTTAAAAACAAAAATACTGTGTTACATAACCAAAAAACAATAAAATAACTACTTGAAACTTGTTCTAAGAAACTAAAAAATCGTTTAAAACTCGAGAAAATGCAGTTTCTAACATACACTGTGACTCCTTCCTCCACCCCATGTTTATAGAAGAAGCTTATCATGGTACACTTCATTTCATGTTCAAGAATCGATAACATTAAACTTCTTGCAAAATGAATATTAATTATACTAAATATTTCAAGACAATTGAGGATATTAGTTTATCTTCACTGCAAAAAACTGGGGGGGGGGGAAGCCCCTTTGGCCCCGGCCTAGAACCGCCTCTGGTTCTCATATTCTCTTAAAACAAATTCACACAGTTCCATCTGCTTATCAGGGTAATCCTCGTTCAGTTCACAGACACAAATCTGTCTGTAGCACTCATATCTCAAAACACGAGAGACATTTGAATGATCACCTATTCAAGGTCTACGAGAGAGACTTTGGTAACGCGAAGAAACAAAATATCGATATAAGAGAACCAAAAAACACATATTGAAATGTCGTGACCGATTGCTATATTTCCCTTTGCTTAAAATAATTACGCTATCCGAACAACAAACCTTTCCATTGACCTGATAGTGTTGTCCCGCTATTCAGTCCTCAAAATGCAGGTGTGGAATGTCAATGAAGTAGATAACGAAATGCACATCTGACTAAAGCCACTTTTTCACATTCAACAGACTTCTGCATTCAAGTAGTCCAATATCAAACTCCACAATACTTAAACTTTCAAACTATTATATTGGTATGTCAATGTCATAACCTGCCTTTTGCCAAGCATATTGTAACATAAGCTTGTACTTCGGTGCAGAAAGTTGATTGAATAGCACAGAGTGAAGTGTGATGAAGAAATGACGATCGTATAACTTTACTTTTTTTTTTTTTTTTTTTTTTTTCATTTTAGTCTTTCAAAATCAACGACCCTTCTCACTTAGAGCTAATATTGCCGAAAGAAGTACACATCAAGAGGTTGGCAACATTTTGTTGTCTTCGGTGGCAATATGTTGAGCGTAACATCCTTGTTCGAAAAACTTTCATCTAACAGAGTACGATTTTTATGGCCTGACCAGGAATCACACAGCAATAGGCTCTTCGCATCGTCACGTACATGTTCACCAAGGACGATAGAAAACTTTTCATATGCTCTTTAGTCATTTTGCCACTTTTGCTTGCCTCCACATGAATGTTTCGTGGACATGTTGCTTCAAGTTTCTTTGAAACATTTGGGCAAAATGTTTTCAAGTGTCTTGTGGCTCTTGAAACTAGATATAGAGCTTGTTAGCTAATCTGCCACTCATTGATAAAGCCACATCAATTGTATAGCTGTGTATAGAGCTATGCATAGACTGCAACACACCAGCTGTAGTTTTCTCGCCTCTGTGAGATAGTGTTGACAATGAAGACATTTCATAATTAAATTGACTTTGGTCACTGTTCCAAACATTTTCCTTGTCCACGCTCCCGTCTGTTACATATTTGATCACTTCCTCCACAAACTCTTGTGCCTTCTGACGAATACTATGATCGTCTTGTATGTCCTTACGTGTGACGAACGTAGTAATATGTCTGGAAGAAATGTGATATTCAGCCTTAAGTTTGTTGATAAAAGTAATCGATGCTATGAAACTGTCTAGGCCAACAACTTTAGACGCTTCTAGTGCCCACATTTGCAGATTCACACATCCATACACTCTTGCCCTATCAAATTGTGACAGTCTGTTTCCCTTGAAGTGAGCTTGATCTCGCCTTTTGCAAGTCACATAATCTAATATTACCTTGCAATTTGATTTACTTCGAATGCACATATAGGGCCTTATAAGTTTGCTATAGGAGTTGAAGCCACAATTGAAACAGTTTGAAACAATCTGTGGAACGACTAGAAAGAAAATTAGGGGAGATGTAACAACAACAGCTACAGGAAAACATCGAAATAATAGGCATTCCAGAAACTAAAGAAGAAAATACAGAATATCTTGTGATGGAAGTTGTCCAAGCAATTGGAATCCAACTCAAAAAAGAAAACATCAAAAAAGCTTATCGAATATCCGCAAAGAAAGACAAACCGAAAAAAATAGTCGCGCAATTGTCCTCCAAAGCTATAAGGGATAAGTGGCTTCTAAAATTCAGATAAAATAAAATGTTACTAGCATCAGAAGTCAATCCATCATTCCCTGATGACAATGTCTATATGAATGAACAAGTTACAGCGTACAACCGCAAACTGTTATATGAAACCAAGCAATTCGCCAAAAATAATGCCTTCCGTTTTGCCTGGATACATGACGGACGTATCCTAATAAAGAAAAATGAAACAGCTCGTATGAAACAAGTGAAGTGCATTGAAGATCTCCAAAACAAAAAATAGTGCCTTAAATGTAAAAGCATGAGAAAAACGTGTGTGAAAAATGGAAGACGTTTTAGAAGATATCCAAATTTATCGAGATGCAAATACAACTATTTGTGAAGATGTAAGTACTTTAAACAATCATTTTAAGGGTAAAGAAGGACTAACATTAATTCACATGAATATTCGTACTTTAAGGAAGAACCTAGATGATCGTTTTAGTTTTACTTCAAAACATAAATATTCTGTTGATGTAATTTTGACTGAAGTATGGAAAAATGAAACAACAGACATAGTTAATCTAAACGGTTATCGTTGCTTTTACACAGAAAGATCAACAACCCGCGCTGATGATTTTTATAAATGAATCAGTTAACGCTGATGTCAAGGAAATTGAATTGCTGAGGCAAGTGGTATACACATTGACATAGTAAACGACACAGAAACATGTTCTTTGTACGCTTTATATCGTAGTCCGAGTAATGATGAGAAACATTTTTTATTATCATTAAATGAAAAAATAAAAAACTCACCGACAAATTAAATTTTAATTGGTGACATAAATCTTGATACTTTAAAGAGAAATATGATGAAACCATAGATACATACTTAAATACAATGTACAGAAACGGGTTTGTTTCATGTATTAATACATACATTGGAGTTACACAAAATAGCAAACCTTGTATTGATCACATCTTTCTGAAGCATAAAAAACCACAGGAATCCATATCAGCAGTTTTGCAAACAACTATAACATATCATTTTCTTAATTGTATTATTATCCCAATGTCATTACCAAAAAAGAAAGGGTATGTTGTGACGTAAAGGTAAATTACTCATTACTAAATAAGAAATTAGAAAAATGTGACTGGTCGGATGTGATGCAAAATAACTGTGTAAATACTGCCACAAATAATTTTATTCAAAGAATGAAAACTTGTATAAAAGAGCTGTTAAAACGGAATACATAACTAATAGTAAATACAGTAGGTTAAAACCGTGGATAACTAAATGTCTTTTCACCTCTATACGAGAAAGAGATAGGCTTAGTCGGCAAGTAACAAAACACAAGAACAATATAGAGTTAATAGAATATTACAAAAAAGTATATAACAAAGTCTCTCAATTCATAAAAAAGTGAAAAATGATTATTACAGCAAAAAGTTTTTGGAACGTAACAATGATACAGGTAAATTATGGCAAGTCATTGCAAATATCACAGATAAAAGTCAAAAGAAAGATGTCGATATCAAAGAAATACAATCAAATGAAGGTTTAACAAAGTTTGAACACAACCCAAATTTGGTAGTTAATACATTAAATGACCACTTTTCTAGCATAGGCGAAAGACTGATAAATAAAGTAATTAAATTAGATGTGAAAATGCATAATATTCATAAAACAGAAGCGTCCTAAAATGCATTATTCCTTAATCCAATCACGGAGCAGGAAGTAAGTGATTACATAAACCAATTAAAGCTAAAGACGAAATATCTGTAGCAATATTAAAAAAATACGAAAGTGTATGTAGCAAAGCCGTTACAACATATTTTTAATTTAAGTATTTAAACAGGTATATTTCCTGAAAACTTTAAAACTGCTATAATAAAACCTATTAATAAAAAGGAACAAAAAGTTATGTAAATAATTATAGACCATTTTCATTATTAAGCAACTGTTCGAAACTACTAGAAAAATGCATTAAAAAAGACTTGTAACCTTTTTAGAACAAAACTATATTTTCTCAGATAATCAATTTGGTTTTAGAGCTGGAAAAAGCAGTTCAGATGCAACATACAAACTTACAGAAACAATATGTAAAGAGAGTGACAAAAATCGTAAAGTAATAACTGTGTTCCTTGGCCTAGCTAAAGCTTTCGACACTATATCTCATGATATACTATTTAGTAAAATGAAACACAGTGGAGTGCGAGGTCTGACATTATCCTGGTTTAAAAGCTATTTAACAGATATAAAACAAGCTGTACAAATAGGTAATAATATAAGCAATTATTCATGTATCAAATATGGAATCCCGCAAGGGACAATCTTAGGTCCTGTGCTATTTTTAATATATATAAATGAGTTATGTAACTTAAAACTAGATGCTCATATACAGTCATTTGCAGATGACACATCATTAAGAATTATTGGTACAACGTGGGATGAAACTTACCATAAAACTGAAATAGAGTTTGAGAAAGCAAGAAATTGGCTAAACGTAAATTTAGTAGTATTAAACGCTGACAAAACAAAGTATATAACATTTTCTTCAACAATAACTGGACAACCTGTAAGCAATATGGAAATAAAACTACAAAACTACATGTGATAAGATCAAAAATTGTAACTGTAAGAGTCTTGTACGAGAAAAACAAATTTGTTATTTAGGAATAATCATTGATCAACACTTGAGATGGAATATACACATTCAATGTGTAATAAGACTATTACGGAAACTATCTTATAAATTTGTACCACTTAGAAACATATTGAACATTAAGACACTACGCATAGTACATGCACTGGTACAAAGCTTACTCCAATACGGCATCACAAGCTGGGGGGCGACTAACGAGATGCATGTTTTCACCCAAAATGGTTAAAAAAATTATCAAATGAAGAAGTAGAAGC
>JAGDQP010001838.1:12193-71372 GCA_022664845.1 Lepisma saccharinum
ATATATTTGAAAATAGGTGCTTGTTTTATATTGCACTATATTTGACCATGAAAATAACAAATTTGTATGATAAAAAGGTAATAATAATAAACAGAAAATGACTTGAGATGCTAGCTCACACACAAGCATTACCTTATGTGAGCCACTTACTCTGTATGAGAAAAAAATTTAAATTAAAAGAAAGAGAAATAAATCAATAAAACCAAATATTCTCCAGTATGTTGTCATCAATACCTTGCAATATACTGGCCCTCGACATTTTGGGTGGAGATGGTTCGTACTCACTTTCACTTGAAGGTTCCTGTTGCTCTGGAGATGAAAGTCTTGTACTGCTGGACGGGCAAACTTCAGGTACTTCAAAATCACTATACCTATCCAGTGTACCTTCATACATTTCTGTCATCCCCATTGTATTTGTGAATTATTATGCTATATAACATATTCGCGAACTCCATATCCTCGACTCCGATTACGTTTCCATATTAAGCACGTCGTAACTTTCCGTCTAACAATTGGACAACATTCATGGGATTAGTTCGCCATGATACCGATGTACACTCTTTACACTCTAACCCAAAACCGAACACTTCAATAGAAGGCCTCACTGCTATACTATTCACACAACTAGAATGAATACTTGTTCGTGCAGGTACAACATGCGACCGTCGAATGGCGCAAGCAGACAACAGCTGCGTTTTGCATGGGAATGACTCATAGCACTGTTTTTGGGATAAGCTATTTATATTCTAAGCAGTAAGCACATTTTCGTGCCGTTCTGAGCGTTCGAGGTCACACACATTCCTTGTTTGTATCTTTACATTGCATCCGGAAGGTGGAACTTGTGGCGCGCATGACCTCCATCCAGGCTGCAAAAGGCGTCTGCTAGTCTTCTTTCATCGCAGTTTTTCTCTCTCTCTCTGTGTGTGTGTTTGTGTGTGTGTGTGTATGTGTGTGAGAGTCTGTATGTGTGTATTCATTCGTCGGTTTGGTTTTCTTGGCTGAGCGCAATATAATTTTTTTTTCGCTGTGTGGCCCGTTTTTTTTATTTAAGTTTTAATTCCTGAGTTATTTATATAATAGTATACCGCACTCTACATGTAATAGAAGATACTGTACATGTAATAGGCAGCATCAGCAATCAGTCCAGTATCGCTTTTAGATAGAGGTCATTGCAGGCGACTCATGTTACTTTAATCTAGAAATCATAGTTTTAAAGCTATGACATTGGATTGTCCCATTTCAAATGCTGTGTATATACATTGTTACGCTAATCAAGTGAATCTATTTATGAGAAAAACCCCTTCTATTAATAGAAATTTAATGTTTTTTCTCAAATTTGCAAGGAGTGTATACTTTTCTTCTGGTAGTCCACAGAAAGTCGCAGTTTTAGATTCACTCGTTAAGAAACGGTTACTCCGAGCTAGTAATATCCGTTAGAACTTCTTGTCCAGAAGCGTAAATACTGTCTCTGAACATAAAAAGGATATTATCCAATGCATGAGCATGATAATGAAGATGGAGGAAGAGAAAAATTCAAACACAATCCATCGGGCTGAAGTACTCAAGGAAACATTTATTAACAACCATCTTAATTTCTGGCTTTCTATTTTTAAAGTAAAATAATGTCTCTTGTGGAAATTTTCTTTAATCAACTTCAAAATCGAGAAATCTTCTGTGCACAAAAGGCTGGTTTCCACTTTGAAACAAATATTAGACGTATAACAAGCCCAGCTTGATAATTCGAGTGAAATAACAGCATAGCGACCCATTTTCGCGTGGTCGCAACATATCTTACCCTCTCCCCATTTTTGTGTATTGTTTTTCTTTTTTGTTCGTACTTTGTCGTCGATATTTTTTGTCTTCGGCATTCTTCACAGAGTTTTATTTGTCCCGATGACAATTAAGATTATCCATACAGAACATCCCTTTCATTGTTGTTTGGCGGGTTTTTATCTTTATTGTTTCTTCATTTTATTACTGAAAATTTCTTTGCATATTTTATTACATTATTTTCTTCAACGATTTTTCTTTCGCTGAAAATCTTCAAAAAGATCTGCTTGTTTTATTTTTCGTTAAAATCTTGGTGGTATAGCCACATCCCCTTCTCTCCCGGTTGTCTGATTTGATTCTCTTCTCTGATTGGTTGAGGCTAGTTAGTAGTAAAAAACAGGAGGTGCTCACTTATGCTGCGCCGTGAACGAAATCTCGTTCAAGTGCGCATATGATGTCACAGGCGAGAAGAATGATGTGCATCAGCTGGTGAATAACGCGGGCAATTTATATCATCAAGTGTCTTGTGGTTAACGAAAACGTCTGAACAAGACCATTAATTTCATTGTTAGTTTTTTTGTTGCATTTTTTTCATCATTCCAGTTTTGTGAAGATTTTGCACAGGTATGTGGTGCATGAAAACTGTGAATACCGCATGCAACGTGGTTTTTTATAATCATAAGTGGAAATCATTTCTACTCGATTAATATTATACTTTTCATTGTTTCGTTATCGCAAAGTAACAATTTTACACAGTGCGTGAACAATGCTGCACTGAGCGGTAGTAGCTCAGTTTAGCTCATACAAAAACGGCTTAGAATCAATTCAATTCATGGTCATTCAAGTGGTCAGATTATGAACTTACTCGTTGAAACGGTTTGTGCATTCCGTCAGACAGCTGGCTACAAATCATGAAAGTGTGTGAAGTTGTATTTGAAATTTTCCACCGTAACTCGTTGTCCAGCAAACCTGCCGTTGATTAAGATACTGTAATTTGAAATGCATTTATGGCTTTTAGGCATCTAGGTTCAGGTCGGGATATGGGAGGGGAAAGGATTTGAGAATGTGTCGGCCAGGGCCTATGTTGAAGGTACCATTCCGGCATTTTCCTGGTATGAATGAGAAAAAACCGTGGAAAACACTCAGGATGGTCGGCCACTGGGATCGAACCCACGACCTTCCGAGATAAATATCCACATATCAATAAACTAATAAGCCTATTGTGTTGTTACAAAATGAATAAAATAAACACATTCTTCCAAGTGTTTATACATTATCTCATTGTCGGTTACCTTGTTTATAAAGCAATGAGTGAACACAAATATATTGATGACTCAGGATTTCTGTAGAAAGTAAGAACAAATAGCTGTGAGTAATATGGCCTATTTATATTTAAATTACAAAACGCGTGAATAATACAAAATAAAAGTTTAGAAAGAGCAGACTTAATACACCAATCTTAATCTTTAAATGACAAGCAATCCAAAACATTGAAACTTTAAGCTTTCATGACGATTTTCCATAATGGAAGATTTACTTTAGCCTTTACTTAATGTATTTTTTCATTTATTATATTGTTCATCGACTTGTCCGTCGACATCCTCAGAGACAATATGATTAAAATCTGATCATATTGACATTTATGACAATAATGCTCTCCACACTTCAGGAACATAATCGAAAATGGGGTAAATCTATCGATCCATATTTTATTGATCGACCACAGTCACATAAAATATAAGTTTATCAGTGTACTATCATCTGTTTAAAACTATTCTGATTGACACTGATGAATTTAATTTTCTGTGTCAGTTCCCTTCCTTGGCCCAGATAAACTTTTGGAGGCACATGCATGCTCATGCTCTGCGTATTGTATCAGTGAAGACTTTTCTGCTTTTAACTAAATTTGTAAATTTGTAAAGCGTTTGAGGATAAATCTATCATAATTTGTTTTAAACATTTAGCTATTTTAAATGTTCTAAATTAATATAGCTTATATTTTATATTAGCATGTAAGTTTCGAAATTTTCTCCGATGATTTCCACTCACAATCGTAACTCAAGTCATGTACTTTCTCCTTAAAAGTGAAAATACGTAAATTGTATTGGTTTGTTCTTATTATGTTAATAAATGTCCTCTTATTTTAAGTATAACAATGTAAGTAATGGTTTTATTGTGGCAAAGTTAAACCATTCCCGACATTCCGTATAAAATCTAATATACTTTCAACAATTACCAAAAAAGAGTCAAATCCATAGTTTTCCCCAAAATTTCAGACCATGACGAATCCAATGGTGTATGGTTCATTTCTGTCTGACTTGTAGGAGGGGAAAAAATGGAGGATACTAAGCGATTGAAAAGGACCTGTTGCTTTTAGAAATAAATGTGTAGATTCAGACCGTTATAGCAGCATTCCTTTCCGTTCCAAAAGCAACACGCATAGTTATGTTGCCTATATTTCGATATCTTGTGACAATTTCTAAAAAGAAGGAAATGTAATGTTTCTGTAAAATGGGTTACGTGGTTGGTATACGTGTGAGCGAGGCGCTCATATTCACAGCATAGCATTGAAATGATGACAGAGTATAAACATTTGCCAATTTCAACGACAACTAGTACCATTATTATTCGACGCTGAACATTGCGAAAGATTGCTAGAAGATACTCCAAACTTCTAACATTTCTGATCCTGAAAAATAAAGTATAATTTTCCAGCGTGAGCGCCGCGCTCACACGTATACCAGCGAAAGGTTAATAATCGATCTTAATATTAAATTTCATTCTCTTTTTTCGGATTTATTCTTTCATGTTCCTAGTCAATAGGTTTGTTGGTGAACTTTTCTACCCCCCTTTTGTTTGTATTTTTCCTTCTTTCTAACCTGTCATGCAATGCCTCCATGGACTTTCAATTGTATGTTGAACATTAAATTTTTTTTTTCATTCCATCGTGAAGCCCTCAAGTAACTGGAAGCGTGATTTGATAATCTATTACCCGTTGTATCAAATCATTTAATCGAACTCAATTTTGAAATATCCTATTCCTCACAGAAGATTAAAAATGTTGGCGAATTGTTTGTTTGGGCAAACTTCAAATAACTTAAAACCAGGGGTTTTCCTCAGTCACACCAGGCACATGCCGGGATGGCACCTTCAACATAGGTCCTGGCCGACACCTTTCCGAATCCTTTCCCCTCCTCTATCCCGGCCTAAGCCTCAGATGCCTAAAGGCCATAAATAAAATTCAATTAGAAATAGAAGCATTCATATAGGATTCAATTAGATACAGGGGTGGCTGATTGGATCTTGCCTTAGTACTACGAAGACAGTTACTTCGATTTTTCTCTGTTTTAGATATTATTCCTTGTGCAACAATGTCGCATTTATCCCATTGTATGCTGTGACCTTTTTTCATGAGTGTTCAACTTATTCATACCGGTATATCATGTTCTTCCCTTCGAATAATGTCCAAAAATACCTGAACAGTCATGGAGGAGGGGGGGGACTCACAGGATAGAATGGGACACAAAGAACAATACTCGAAATAGAGAAAAATCAAAGAAACAGCCTTCATAATACTAACACAAGATTCAATCATCCACCCTATATTGAATTCAAGTGGATGTCTCCTACTTCAGATGCAGAAAAATATAAAATTGTAACATAAGAGGAACAGTAAAATAGCATCCATTCAGTGGGTGCCTCCATAGCACAGAGTACATATCACAAGATTGAGTCTGGAATTCCACCGCGTACCGCTGGTAATGAGAGAGAGAGAGAGAGAGAGAGAGAGAAGTGAGGTGAATCTCTCGCGAAATGGAGTGTGTATATATTATATGTGCGATGTGACACCAAAAGGGCATTGTGTGATGCCCTTTCGTGATAGTCATACTGTAATTGAGACTAATACTATCATAAGACTAAACTCCTAATTCTCAGGTAGATTCTTCTGCGATGTAAAGATGACGTCACCATGACGTCACGAATACTAGATTCAATTAAGATGCCTGCTTTAAGAACCGGGCTTTTGCACAACGGTAAGGCTGTGAAATCAAAAACAAGGTAGAACTTAACGAGTTTATTGCAGCGTCAAAGTCGCAATATCGATGTGTTTAGTTTAATGGCATGCCGTTTTACCTTCAAACAACAAACTGTAACTGAAAATATTCCCGAATCACATTCAACAAGCGTACATATTTAGAAAACAATATCAAAGTGGCTCAGAAGTCTGTATTCATTCATAAACTTGAATTTTAAGTTCTTTAACTAATACAAAATCATCAAACAAAAAACCCTGCCATCTATATTTTGGATCCAATAATAATAGTATGCATAAAAACACCACACGACGATCATTTGTATAATAAGACCTAACTCTGACATGCTCAACGATAACTGTATTCGATAAGTAAGTTTCAACGTCGAACAGTGTAGCCACACTTGGTACAATTGTACCCAATTCAGCCCTTTCTGTTATTCATCGGCCCGTTGGTACCATTACATTTTCAGCCCCTTTTGTAAAACGTTGGACGATTCTACCCAATTCGGCACCATTTAACAATTACTTGTCACATTTTCAAACGTATGAGTAAGACTTTTCCTGCATCTAACGTTACTCATACTGTGTGTTGGACTCTTTAAAAATACTGTTGAACATTTATTCTGTGACGTTGCACCCGGCACCGCCTAACGCTACGAACTTTGTTGTGTGGAAAATCCGTATTTCGGACTATACCGGAGAACAAATGACGCCAGATGGAGTTACCCATGATCTTTTACGCTTAGGATTCTCGAAATAGATCCACTTTTCGTCACCAGTCACAATTCGATGGAGAAATGATTTCCTTTTGTACCTGGCGAGCAGAATTTCGCAAGTGGTTTTTCGGTTTTCCTGCTGTCGTTCAGTCAATGCATGTGGAACCCATTTTCCCACCTTCTGAATCTTGCCCATGGCTTTTAAACGTATGGAAACTGCTTCTCGTGTCACATTTAATTGATCCGCGAGTTGTTGTTGCGTTTGAGCGTCATCCTCATCCAACAAAGCTTGCAATTTGCTGTCTGCAAACTTTTTCGATGGTCTTCCACGTCCTTCGTTTTCTACGTCCAAGTCGCCACTTTTAAATTTTGTAAACCACGCATAGCACTGTAACTTACCAAGAGCATGATCACCGTAAGCTTCGACAAGCATGCGATGCGATTCTGCAGCAGTTTTCTTCAAATGGTAACAAAAAATCAATGCTGTCCGCACATCGTAGTTTGTAGATACTAATTGCGACATGTTCAACGCTATTAAACACTACACTATGACATGAAACTTGTCTGGTTGTGAGTTACAAATCGTTATCAGCAGTCAAAACAAGCAAGTGGCGCCAAGGACGCAGTTTTACGGTAACCACAGTGACAGCTAACGCCGTCTATGCACAAATTCCGGTTTCATATTTACACACCTGGTATGTAATTACAGTAATAGTCCATCACTGAAAAGTAAGAAAGATCTCAAACCTTAATTCCGTGGTATTTCAGCGTGTTTAAAATCAGATCAACTTGTGCTTGTGTATCATATAATTTATCTTTACATTACCAATTGGGACATATTTATAAAATGTAAATTAATGGAATGCATATTTCATAGAGGCGAAATCCTGTTCGGCATTGTCCGACTAGGTAAGGCAATCACGAAGAGTACAGACTTCTTTAAAACTCAATTTTTGGAGGTCAGATTTGAAACAATACCCAAATGTTAATAACCACATTGTAGAGCATAGTCCGAAGTTTATTTCAGTTCTTGTTGTCTAAAATTGGCCAAATATTTTTTGTGCCATCTTCTTAGCCAGCTTAGGTGTTCGCCATTCACCGTCCTTCCAGTAACTGTAAATTAATACTGGACTAAAAGCTGTTGCGATTATAATCCTATTTAAACAGAAAGCGAGGAAAGGCTTCTTAACATGAAATCTGAAGTACGTACACAAGCTTACTTAAATACGAAAAAAGAAAGAAATAAATTAAGAGAAGAACAGAAAGAAAAATACAACCTTTATCCATAATTCTGTTCTTCTCTTAATTTATTTCTCAGATTCTGAAAATTTGTATAAAAATACAGCACATACATAATTTACATTACGAGTGCAAATCTATCAATCTTTTTCTATTGTATTTTCTTAAGACTCGCTTTTAGATGAATAAGGAGAACTAAAGATACTTCCGTCATTATATAAATTGCAAAATTGCTTACGTATAATACTGAAAAATAAAAAGAATTAAAATTTCATATCTGATGTTTTCTTATGCTCGTGTAACGCCAACCGTTTTTTTTTTGTTTTTTTTTTAATGGAAATTGACTGCTAGAAGTTACGATGAAGGGAGAAGCTTCTATCTTGTCCTTCTCTTTCTTTACTCTTCGGGCTTTTCTAGTATGGAGTCTCTTTCTCAACCAAGATTTGATATACTTTTCTGTATCCCATTTGTTGACGGGTAACCTTAGAAACTTGATGTTCATCTTATGACACATGTTACTAACGTTCAGAGTGTTTCTTCCAAATATACAATGAGAGGCTCTGAATGCTTGTTCTGCTTTAGCTAAAGTAAGATATAGATTATCTTTTTATATAGCTTTCTTTGTAGTAACACGAGAGACTTCATTTCCTACATTCCCGTTACCTACATAGTTCATGAAATTATTGATACAGGCGTCAAATTTAACCACTTTCATCAAAGATGAATGCTTAGCTTCTCCCTCTAAGGTGAGATAGTCAAGTCAGAAGGCCAGTTGGTAGGACCCAATACTGAAAATAGATTTGACATTTGCGTGATGATCTCCTATTTGAAGTCTACTTTCCATGTTGTCAATGACACTCTGGACTATCAGTCACGTAACTAAATCTTGAACTTTTCAGTACTTCAAAACAGAGTATCTTGAAGGTGTTTGAAGTTACAGTTTCCTCAATCACCACTTTGTACCTGCCTTCAGTTTCACTCATTAAATAGAAACCTATCCCAGGGAATCTACTCATTCGTTCAGCTTTCCTAATGGCAATGTCTTGCTTTCAAAGAGAGAAGCCGAGCAGTGACAGCTCTTACAAAATGTCAGTCATCAAGATAAGATCTTCCAAAAAGTTTAGACTCTCTAAATTTGCCAGCATCCCTATTTCTTTCCTATATCTAAAATGTAAATATAGAACCATTTCAAAACAGCCTTCGTGGCTCTATACGGACGTTCAAGTATTACGTAAGCACATTTGTAGTAATTTTAGAACCCCTTGTAAGAAAAATAAGTAGATACTCGAGCTCTTTCCGTTGTGCTTACTTGTCGAATTTCTTATCATTATTTCGTAGTCCAATAAAATGTTTAAGTCGACACTAAAATGTTTTTAAGCGAGACTTACGTAAGCATTGTTCTGAGCCCACTTCCCCATTATCAGCAAAAATAAGCAAAACTTGAAATGTCTAAAATGATTACGTGCTACTTGAGCAACTCCTAGCTAGAAATTCATTTCATAATCTATGCCCAGATTCTTGCGGTACTGTGAGAATGTGTTAGTCCACCTCATAACTGGAAGCAATTGAATGAAATCGGTTTTACAATGAATCGAATCGTTTTTCGATTGATTTAACATCTAGTTCAACGAGCCAGCCAAATTAAAATGGCTCAGGCGAATCTTTTGAATATCACCACTGGATCTAGTTGATTCAAAACGTGGAGAGGTTCCAAGACAAAATAAGTTAAACATATGGGAAGCTCTAAGATGTCTTTTGAAGCCAAACAATTTGTTGCATTTCTTGGACTTGCCCGATTTTTATTATCAACTTGAACAGAGGTTGTTTCCATTCGTAAGCTATAAGCTGTTTTGAATCTTATGCGGTATCCATAACAGAATTGTACATACAGATAGTCCCCGGATTACGAATTACTCGTATCCTAATCTGCCTTTAATCCTAAGTCTGTTACGTCTGTCTTTAAGTCAAATTAGTACCTAAGTCGGAACCATTAGATAGCTCACGGTTTGTATCTAACGTCATTAGTCAAATGTGTGTTTTACAAGTTAGTACCTAAATAACGTGCCTTTCTATGCTTATAGAAACGCTAAAGAAACACTTTTAATACATTTACAGTTTTTAACATAAAATCATAACACAGTATAACCAAAAAATACAGTAACACGTATGAGAAACTGTTAACAACAACGTGGTCTGAATGAATACGCCAGCTAGATCCGTCTGTCGACAAGTTTTAACTCAGGAACCACTAAGGCTAGGTAGGAATATGATTGAGGAGTCGTTGAAAATATCTCGGCAAGACGAGTTCAAACTCGTATCATTCATCCAGATAGCAGGGCGGATCTAGAGATAGGGGCGGTGACAGGTATAGGGGCAATTCATATATTTGGAACTATTTGAGCTAAGAAGGTGATTGAGGTATTGTTGGAAAGGTCTCGGCAAGGCGAGTTCAAACCCGTATCATTCTTATAAATGGCAGGGGTGGTTCTCGAGTTTCGGGAGGATTTTCAACTTCAGAAACTACTAGGGCTAGGAAGGTGGTTGAGGTGTCGGTTGAAAGGCCTCGCCGCAATTTTTCCAACGAAACATTGATCATTCAAATAAAGTGTTCGCTGCTGAAGCGTGGCGGTAGCTTATATGCACAGTCCCCCGACTGGACTCCGCCTCACTTGTTATTACGAACAACTGTATGTGTAATATTTAATATAGGCCTTATGGAGACTTGTTCGTAACTAAGGATTGTACATAAGTTGGGTGTTTGTAACCCGTGAACTGTCTGCATATGATACGTATAAAACGTTTCACGAAAGAATTTAGTTGACTAAAAATAAAATTTAATATTTAAACCAAATTTTAACTTTAATTTTTTTCTTCTCTCATTTCAGATTGACACGTTGAAAATATTAGTTTTGAGCCTATCAATTTGGAAATCTGGATTTGGAATGGACTCTAGAAGGCCAAAGTATGTTATATACCATGCCTCTGCATCAGAAACAAACAGTCTAAATACCATTGTAGATCAAGGGACAGAAACATATTCTACTGCAACATCTGTACCTTTTCTTACTTCTTCATTACTAGACGAAAGAAACTTGAAAATACACAACAGCCCACTAGTAGGAAATAAGACTATTATTGCAGTGTATATCCCTTATAATGCATCACGCAATCAAAACCCTTTAATTAACACGTCTGATTTTAAGTACATACCAGAGAAATATCCTGAACCTACAACAGATAATATTGCACTTCCTTCAAGAAAAGGAGACAAGTGGTTTAAAACTGATTCTGGAACTGAAGTGGAAATTATTAAGTCCATAGAAGTTAACCATAGATATATTAACGACTACAGTACTCGTGCAAAAAATCCGTATGTTAAAGATGTTGTGAGTATGCCAGAATTGGAGGCATCCCCGAATGTTGAAAAGGACAAACCTATTAAAATCATAATTCCAGCTCACTTTCTTACTTCACAAAATGGAGAAGCAAAAAAGCAACATGCAGTCATCGTGAAAAGGCAGACAAAAAAGGAAGAAGCACCCACAATAGCAACTAAAACATCCCCTAAAAATTCCAGAAAGAAGCAGAAACATGTGAAGATATCATTTTTAGACAGAGGAGCCAGTCAAAAACAACAAAAGACGAAATCATTTCCATCATCAACAGAGATAGTTAGTAACAGGAACGAAAGTACCAGGTCAACAACCAGAGGGATAAATAATAAAACTCCAGTTACTACACCAAGAACACAAAATAACTGGACAAGAAATCGTAAAATCAACACAAGAAGAAGGCAAAATCCAAGAAATAGGAAATCTCAAACCATTTCTTCCACGCCCGCCTCAATTAGAAAGGACGAGAGTACAAAAGTTATAACCCAAAAGGAAACAACAAGGCAGACAACATCAACTAAACGAGTAAGACAGCAAGTTAATAAAACCAACGATATACCAAAACCAATAAAGACACAAAGTAGAAGGAAACAAGTCACAAACGTAAGAAAAAGTGAAATAAGCAAAAATAAAATAGTAAATGAAACCATTGCTGAAGCAGCTACAAATCATGTTGTTTACAGTGTAGCGACAACAACAGCAACAAAAGGGATCAAGAAGGAAGATTCTAGAGACATTTCACGGAAACGAAACACAGAAAGATTAAACAAAATTGCTGTTACTACAAGAAGAAAAGAATTACAGAATGCAAGAACAGAAAATCCTATTGTAGATAATTTTGACTTAATTAGCAGATTGTTTTTAAGTAACAAACTATTACGGAAACCACAACAACGAAGCGGATCGATAGATTTGAAACATAGTCGCAATATGTTTTCAAATGTAAAAGTTTTGACCAGTGCACAAAATATTAAGAAATCTGACAGACGTCATGATCGACAGCAAAATTTAGCACTTTTTCTTCGACAAGAATGGCCAATAAAAAGTACCACAGAAGAAAGAGGAATCTCAAGTATATCTCTTCGCAAAAATGAGAAACAAGTCACTAATAATATTCGTTTGGTTTCCGAAGTCGAAAGCAAAAAGAAATTACCTGTGAACAGTAAGAAAAATAGACAAAAATTAAGATCTCTTGCATCACACTGGGATTTTGGTAAGAAGCTTCGTTCTGATTCCAGTCAATTCACTTTGAAGAACGAAGATGCACTAAAGTATTACGAACAACAGATACTAACAGAGCTTCCATTGAAATCAAAATACATTTCTTCTTATCAGAGAGCACCCGCTTACAGAACCTCAAAAGATAAACGCAAGGAAGAGGTAAAAAAGGAGAACAATTTCCATGATCATGACGAGGTTCTATTGGCATTGTCTGACAAAGTGGCACCTACCACTACATTCCCTCTCGTACAAGGGGCAGTAGAATCAACAGAGATATTCCCTGGTAGTATTTCATTAGAACCACACTCAAAGGAACATGTGATATGTACAACTACAATTCCACCCACAAGAAAACCACATAACTTCAGGCCTTCTCAATTGTTATCTATGTCCATAGTTCCACTAACTCAATCATTACATGCAACAGAGAACTGGAGGCATGACGCAAGAGGTAAGCATAACACTTGTATTCTATTATCTTCATCCTTTTTTTCTATTTGACCAATGATATTTATCTTTTTCCTGTATTGATTTCCTTTGTGGTAGTAATTTTAATATATTTGATTACATTTATGGAATGACATATCACTCTACATATAGGGGATTGTTATCTATATGATAGATGAAAGAAATGAAGCTGGAATATTTTGACAAGATATAAGTTGAGAATTTGCCTTGTCAGCTAAAAGAAAAGCCAGAGAATGTTCAGTTAAGATAACCGTGTCCAAGAGTTTCGGTTACGGAGTTACTATTATCGTTAGCCAAGCTTGACCGCACGGACATCAGGATAACGTATATTAATTATGATTGTCACACACCATCATATTTTTTCGACGTTAACTAATAATAATAATGTAAAAACGAACCAACACCAGAGATGCGACGTCTATGCTGCTCACACGGGGCATCTAATTTAGCTTTTCCAGTTTTTCATACTTTCAAGAGAATGAAGGGATAGTACGTACCTGGAATAGAAGTTCTGGCGACAACTTTCTCATTATCTGTTGTTCTTCGTTTTTCTATTGTTAATCATATACCATCCAATACTTGTCAATTGTTTTATTCTATGTATTCTTATGGCATACAGGTTCTTTACACTCAAGAAACTACTTCAGTTAAGTGTATCCAATAACAAGACATCCCATTATACTTTACCACTTATAATAATGCCTTATCATTTCATCAATCTTCATATCAGGTATCAGCATTCTATTATCTTATCCTTCTACAATACACATGGAATTATAACTACTTTCCTTTCAATGCTTAACCTTCAAAAAAATCTTCAGCATTACTAGCACATTCAAACATTAGTATAATTCACTTGATCTTAATCATTTAAACTACAGATACGTTACTTATTCACAACTTAGCAACAGTACATATCAGTTGCATAGACACCAGTCTAATCATTTCACATTATAAGCTGTACAATTATTCCAAATTTGTATGCTTCTTATAAATCCTCTCATACAGACACCATAGATCATAATTAGTAACTGAGATCTTTCAATATCTCGAAGTATGTATCTATTCTATAATCACTTCTCATCATCTAACACCTCTCTTCGAAGGTTTGCTAGCAAAAAAAAAGTCATATCTTTCTTGTACTTAAAATCGGCGTAGGCAATAGATGCAGTAGAACCAAAAATGTTAAACAGAATAAATAAATAATATGGTTAACATCTAGGACATTTCCCAATGATACAAGGTATACAACAGTAATGAGTACAGTTACCTAGATACAAAGTAAAAATATAAATTTGATAGGTACTATATTTACCATTCGGTCATCAGAAATCACACAATTTTTTTTCATTATTTGGAATAGTACTTAATGTAAGAGGTAACATCTTATATTATTAAAAGCTCAGTCATAGGAAGTGAGAGCATCCTAGGTTAATTTCTACATGTGATTCATGAAGAACTGGCATTTGAAGTCTTCATGCTGAAACCATTTCTCTGCTCCGATTTATTGATGATATATTACTCATCTGGACCCATGTCAAAGATATACTGGAACTATTTTATTGAACAACTCAAATAATTCTTTCATATCAAATTCAGCTTGTTCCTACCTTGTGAGCATATCGATATAAAAATAAAAGTATCCCTCACTCATATTCCAATACTGGTGAACTGTTGACTTGAAGCAGGTGCCTACATTAACCGAATCTCCATCACATCGCTTACCCAAACTTCATCAAATGTTTGTCCCCTAATTCGCTTTCACCATGCAAGGCGCCCGTTTCTGTTCCTCTAATCACTCATTCCAAAATAACTTCAGTACTCACTTTTGAATTTCACTTAAGGCCCTTAGGTAACTTTTGGTTCAGACCGATCCAGTCCTCTCTCTTCTACTCTCATTAACTATTAACTATGGACATTTCACTCGCTTTATGTAAAAAGAAAGAAAAAACATTGTATCATGCCAAGAACACCAATAAGTACAGTGCCCGAGAAGTTACCATACTCCTGATTGAGGCTTACACTTTGATGTAAAATTAAACAAAATAGGATATCTGGCAACATCATGTGGGTCATGTAGTTTTTAATTTGTTCTTTGTAGTCAAAAAGACTGATGCCAGCAATTATTCGATTCACGAGTAGTTAGTGGCTAATACGAGGTGTGGTTCACGAACATCTTTAAAAAGCCTCAACTCTGCTACTATTAGACTACTATCTTGACTACCAACCGTAAATGTGACTAACTTCATCTGAGTATTTTTCCATTGTTTTTTTTTTCTGTCCTTATTTTTCTTAATTGTTTTTATTATTGTATTACTTCTCATTTTCAGTATATATTAATTATTTCATTTGTATTTTATATTTGTCATGTGTGGTGCCTCGGTCATGTTCCTCGTTTCCCTACATTCTTCTTTTACGACTTTCAACACATTTGCCTTCAAAAAAACCTGATTCAGCTTTTCTGCTCCTTTCTTATTTTGAGTGTACTTTCTCCGGTTGGGGATTTCATCCACACTTTCTTTGTTACCTATTTTGCTTGCTCTACGTTCTCTTTGTGATCTTTCAATCCCCACCTTTTCACCATTTCTTGCTCCGTTTCTCCTACAATTCGTGTAGCTTTCAGACGTCTAATTTGCTGCTTTAAGTTACTTTGGCTTCATTGTGATCTGGCAACCCGCAATTCAAATTTCAAATTTCTTAGACCTGGGGTAAGCCCTGTTTACCGTTGTTAGTTACCCTTCGGGTTCTCTCAGTGCTTTGTAATGGCAAAAGCTCACATATCATCTACCAATGAGTGTATTAAATCTTTGTATGTATCTCTGACAAGAGTGTGTATTATTTTTATAACTTCATTATTAATGTAACTTCATAGCTTACCTTTATTTCCCACATTACAAAGGATGTTACTCCATCTAGATTCAATCACAGAATGTCACAGAATTTTACGTAAGTAATTTATTTTTACTTTTTTCCCTTCACTTGCCTTTGACAGAGACTGTATATTTTTATATGATCACGTTTCACATTCTGTTCATTAACTGTTTAAATAATGTGTATTTATGGAATTACATACCGACGGGAAAATCACTAGCACATTAGTCACCAAAGCACTTTCTAAAAATAAATAATCTATGCATGAATATGTTTATTTCTAAATTCTCCAATGTTGTTAATTATTGTATTAACAATTGCGAGTGGGTTGCATGATTTGTTTAAAAAATCCTTACAAAAGAATTTTATTCAAAGGTATGGGGAAAATGCAATTGTAAATTATAACGTGTAAGTAGCGTGTAAAGATTGTTTACACCTCAACAGCATGAAATAATACATATTTTCTCATATAATTGACAGTATTCAGTATAAAATCACTTTTGAAAAATACGTTGCAATATTTCTATATGAAATTTTAATTGTTATGTATATAAAAACAATATGATCTTCAAGTCAAATCAAAGTTCATTACATTACAAATAAAAACTCGCCTAAAATCTTTCCATTTGTAGCTGCGTACGAAACTGTTATATATTATGTACAGTACAATGTTAATTAGTTGTATATTTTATCGTTGCGCACTGTTTCATTCTGTAATATAATCCATTAATGAAGTCGAACGCAGTACGCACAAAACCTGTTGCATAACGACTTACGTCAAATCTATGGATTTTAAATCTCATAATTAATTTTATAGCGTGTATAATCTATTGCAACAAGACTAGCATAACCTACGAGGTAGTTTAACTAATTACATGGTGATACAGTGCGGTACTTCAGTTCTTGCCTGATTACTTTTGATAATTTAAGCTGTTGTAGTTGTTCTAAAGAGTTATCCTAATAATTTGACAGCAACATATCTTCATACTAAAATTTATTTCTAAAAACGAGAGTAGTGTGAACTCTTCTTAATAACATTGTCGTTACTCACTTTAATAGTAGTAGTCATTTTCTGAATATATTTCCGCAAAAGATTTGTCGATTTAAAACTTCCGTTCATACTTGTAATTCGAATTTAGTTTGTTTTACAGTTATTACTAGTATTGTGTATTCAAGAAAATAAACATTTCTTCGAAACTGATTCTGTTATGCAATACCTTGGTTAGTAGTAATTATACGCTTGTTCGTAGAAGAATATCGAATTTAGTTCGTTTTTTTGAAAAATCAATTGTTTCTTATTGTTATTGAATTTCCTTATGTAGCAGTTGCCAGTAGCTGTTCCCGTAGACTCGTTCAACTAGTTCTTATAAAAAACTCACACTATGAATTTTTCACACAGATAAAAGCAAGCAGTCTATTTATGAACATCCAATCAACAAAGAAGAGAAGAAAGAACAAACTCTCAAGAGGCCAACGAGGAGCACAAGTGGTCCACCCATGAGTCATAGGATCATGTATTTCCCAAAGAAGTATCCTCAACAACAAAAACATCGAAGACAATCCCATTTTCCTCCACAAATGCAAGTCATTCGGATTCGAGAAGTGCCCATGACACATGTCCATGTTCACCCTGTTGCGATGATGAGAATGATGCATGTTCACGAACGGGAGATGAAAATGATACAAATTCAGCGCTCGCCAATGGGAATGATGCACGTAAAGCAAAGCCCAATGAAAATGATTGAAATTCAACAGATGCCTATGCGTTTGATGAAAGTAATGCGCCATCCAATGAAAATGATTCACGTTGAGCCAATGGGATTTCTGGATACGTATATGAGAAGAGATGCTAAGAGAAGAATACAAATGGCGCAACAATATATGAAACTACTTAAGCCACGATATATGAGGAAAGCTACAGTACATCAATATCCAAGGAGATAAGAGTAGGAATACATATATGTTCTAGCAAACAATCCAAAAGCGTGACAATAATTATTTACTTACAATAATCAAAATGTAACCAACAACAGTGTTACGTACCAGTGTCAGTTGCAGAAGAAATCAACCTAAGTCTTTAGAGCTATAGAAAACTGTCGATTATTCGCGAGCACACTATCCGCTTAGTGTTTTAACTGCGACGGGCCTCAGAAAAAATATTTGTTTTACAAAATATCTGTTTGCTGTGTGGAAGTTATAGTGGCTCAGCTGTGTTGGTCGAGGGCTACTGTGAAAGGAGCCTTCTTGAAAGCTCAACGCAAGAAACCAATCTTGAGTAGACCGCATTCACTATTTAGAAAGAAAAAAAAAACTTTAGAAAAGAGATCCAAATACATTTGTATCAAAGGACAGTAAATCTGCCATACCCACCTGTATCAGCATATTTTACCAGTTCATCGTGTTTTGAAATAAAAATTATATATTTCAATCTATTAAACTAGGAGTGTTACTCGCTAAGTCACGTAACTCATATTAGTCACGCCAGATGCATTTCTGATGTTACTTGTAAGTGCATAAAATAGTATTTTCTCACTGTCTTGCAGATTATCCGCGACTTTTGTTATTCGTGCCTGCCCTGCCAGTCACTTCCACAGATAGTCGGGAGTTTTCTGTAGTTAATTTGTATTAGTGAAGAAACGAGCATGGGATACAACAACTCACCTTCTACCTCACAATTACAAACACTAAAATGAAGAGAAGAATTTTGTTAACCAACAGATACAACTTTACATTACGTTCTTTTGTTACTTCTAAGTAGCGGTAGCAAAACCTTTTCTGTCGAGAAAGAAAGAACAATGTCAATAAAACCTTTGTCTACTAACCTCGTATACGTATGTAAGTACATGTACTATCAGTAGTTGCAACAGTAATTGGCAAGGGTATTCTTGACATTTGAAAAAAAAAAAATATTTTGCCTTACAGTTAAAAGATGCAGGAGTCAAACTTCACTACTAGATAACCTGAATAAGATTTTTTTTTCGTATTTTATAGACACACCAGATAAATAATAAGAGTGAATAAGAGTAGACTTTTCTTTTTCCTACATTTCTCTGTTTTAGCTAATTTTTGTACGTTATGAAGAAGTTAATCTGTATTAAATTGATAGTATAAAGTTGTCAGCGCCTTGTTCTAGTCTTCCTTTTTATCTTTGTGACATTAATACAAGTTGTTTCATAACAAATATTCAATAAACTCCTACAATAAAACTCGAGTTGCCAAAGTCCAAATTTTCTCTCTTCCAATTACTTGACCATAAACAGCACGTGGCGTCAATACAATATTTTCCTCAACAGATCATAAGTTAGAGAAACAACAATATGAAATCCTCGACAAAAGCTTTCTCTACATATTTTATGATTTTTTTTTCTCCTTTTGACTATCAGTTACATTTGAAATTGAACTATTGTGCATATTTCAGTTAACTTGGTGGTTCTGTTCTCATGACGATATACGTGATAATTGTTCCGACCAAACTCTTTTAAATCAATGAATGACAATTGTCTTTAATTCGAGTAACGTAACTATAAAAAATAAAAAAATAATAATAAAACAATATAAAATTGATACCGTTTAAAACAGCATCAGATAAACTTTACGAAATGTAAGCCGTAATTAAGAGAAATTGGGATTGAAATAGATTGTATCCTTACTTTTTTCTTCGTATACGAACAATATACACAATATCATCTGTTATATTTGACTTGAATTTGTCATAGTGGTTCAGGAAAAAAAAAGGTTCTTACTTTCGATAACAAAAATAATATGCTTTTCTAATAATAAGAAAAATCATTCCATGTTAGCCTGTGATCACGTTGAACTCGACACACGTTTTAATGTAGTTGCAGTAGGTATGCTATGGAATTGTTACAATACGATAGGAAACACTAGTTTATTGAAAATACAGTGGATCAACTCTTTGCAACCAAACAACTTTTAAGTATGATACCGACCGATCAACTTTCAGTTTTCGTTTTCCGTCGGTTATTAGAATACGAGACAGATTAAGGGACTTGAATATATATTTCACGGCGACCTGTAAGCAGCCTATTATGACAATAATAGGAACAATATTTCAACACAACTTGGCAATTTTAAGTATGAATATAGGTATTAGTGTCAGATGGGGGTCAAGAGCTTTTGAGGAGAGTATATTATAACATAAGTTAGAAAAAGAAGTTGCTTACGTATATAGGGCATTAGATAGGACATACATTTGCAAAAATAATACACACAAATGAAAAGTGCTACTTTTCGCCAATAAGGTACGATCACGGTAAACAAGTACAAAAAGTTGCAAAAAGAACGATCACGTGGAGTGGCTATGCAGTCATATTAATAGGCGCTATACAACCATATACAATTAGGGCTACAAGTATGTTAATTTTACATATAAATCAGAATTTCGTAGAGGAGAAGAGATTTAGACTCCGGACCAACCTTACTGAATACATCATTGACTTTAAGACTGACTCATAAAATACTGTGGGAATGGTATAATTTCAAGAAATCGTTTGGATACAAACGTGACATTGTTTTCAACTGAATCAATGTATATCGCGTCTAAGGGGGTTTGGCACGGATTCGCGGACTACATTACATTTAATCTGAAAATACGCTAACCGCCTAGCTCGAAAAAAATAATACAGAGACACGGTCTTGAAATTTCTCCATTCCACTGCATGATATTGGTTAAAATTTATAAGCAAAATGCTTATTTTAAGTAGTAAAATGAAGTAACAATTAGACACATGGAAAATTAGAAATAACTGTATATATTTCACACATAGAATTAAAAATGCATTATTTGAAGAAGCTGCGTAACAGCTAATAGAAAATATGGATTTTTTTCATAAAAGACATAACACCAGAATGAAAATTGTTACATGAATATTGTCAACTGCTTTACCTTCATGTGTTGTTTCTCTTTGGAAACACAAAAGACATTACCATAAGTGCAAAAAAAACTTCTGTGTCCAGATTTTTCTACCCGACATTAAATAATGAAAAGTATTTTAAATGTTCAATATTACCACAAATATTAATTCCATTATTAGCAAAGAAGATTACTGAAATAATCAGGTCAACATTGATAGCATACCTTGTTATCATAATTTCAATTTCAAGCATCTTAGGCAACTGTAAAATTCCAAGTTTTTGTAGCTTAGTCTCATGGTAACCGAATGCAAATAATCATGCATTGAGGTTAAAATAGTTTATTGTTTCTATAAAGGTAAAAAGTAATGAATAGATTAATAAGGACACGCGGATTTCATGATTTTACTGCTGTGAAATGATAAACGTTAAATATTTATTATTTTTATAAATTCTACTTGAAACTGAAAGAAATATTAAAACATTTGCAGGAAAGAATAATACAATTTTATTGAAATAATGTTTGATCTTCACAACTATTAGATATTATAATTATGTGTATTTTGAACATGTTTATGTATGAGAAGCTAATCATAAAAAATATAAAAATTACATCTAAAATCATGTAAATATGTTATGACACTAAGTGGCCTTATATAGGAACTTGTACAAAATCTTGGGCTGGCCACGAGTTGTTGTTCCCGTACATCAATTACTGCAATATCTAAGAGGATCTAAAAATTACTTTGTACTTACTTGTGTTCGTATTTGACTCCTCGGAGAATAAAGAAACCCTAAATAGCAAAGAAGATTTGAATTACATTTCAAAAACTTGCGACAGGAAACAAAACATTATGCAACAAGCTTGTTGCAGCAAATGTGAAAGTTTGCCAAATGTTTGCACAAAAATTATTTAAATTTTATGGTCATAAAAAGTACCACTCGCGATTGTAACGATACTTAATTCCAAGAATGATGTAAAATATATCTGAATGTGGGATGGATTTCTTCTTATGTGTGAATAGCTACCAGTAATTGCTCCACGTAAGTACCTATTCCTTTCCTCTCTTTATTTCTATTTTTACCGCTGCGTTTGTTTCCTATCTTGACGATATGATAATAATTGTGATAAAAAGTTGAAAATGCCTATTGAATTTCACCAAGATTTTTAAGAAACTTGTTCTTACAGGTTTTTTTTAATTTCTTAGACAATTATCATTCTTTCATATCTTGACAAATCTCTTTCTTCTTAAATATTTTCATTTATTCATATATAACTAGAAGCAAAACATTAATTCGAGCAATCACAAAATTATTTTAATATTCTCTTTCCTCTCCTACATCCTCCTAGGGTTTAGAAATCCTGATGAAATTTCTAATATTTTTCATTTACATTTTGTGAACACTTTGTCAGATTTCTATTTAACTTACTACAAATCTCCCGGTATTTGTACAGTACATAAACATAACCCAACCCCCGTAGTCCAGGCAACACCGTGGCGGATGTCGGATCGGTAACCGATGAGGTTTTCTAGGGTTTCCCCCTCAGTTTCACCATGTGAACGGCTTAATGGTATCTTAAGCGCCGAAGCCAAAGATACGAGAAGGCCACTAGTCCGACAGCTGACGAGTCATACCTAAAATTTTTTATATAAAGTCTTTTTTATTGTTGATAACTTTTAAGTATGGTCTATTTGAGACGAAAGTGGATGATTATACCTTGTCACCCTTAGGCATTTCCCACAATTCAAGATGGGGTCCGCCGATACCATCACTGTTCAATGCATTGTGCCATATGACTGAATAATGTCATATAACACACCCAAACTTTGGTATTAAGTAGTTTTTTATCGTTTGTAACTTTGAAGTAGAGTCTATTTAAGATGAAAATGGCTGATGCCATTTTGTCACCCTTGGGCAACTCCCGCAATTCAAAATGGAGTCCGCCAATAAAGCAGTTCATATCACACGCCCAAACTTTGGCATTAAGCATTTTTTCTTCGTTGGTGACTTTTAATTAGGGTCTATTGAAGAGGAAAAATACTGATGACATTTTATCACCCTTGGGCAACTTCCATAATTAAAGATAGCGTCCATGGATAACCTCACTGCTCAACTCATTGTGCCATATGACTGAATAATATCGCATTGCATACTCATTTTTCCTTATTTTTAATGTTTTTAAATGTTAATAACCGTTACTTTGAAGTATGGTCTCTTTAAGAGGAAAACTGCTGTGACATCTTGTCACACTTAGGAGCTCACACTATTCAATAGGGCATTCTCCAATAACCACACTGTGCCATATAACTGAATAACGTGCAATATCTCTGAAACTATTTAGAGGGCAGAAAATACTACTATGTTAGTCATCCATATCAGTTCAAAATTTTGAAGATGACAATTGTTGCTGTCACCTTGAAGGAGCATATTGAAACAGTCACCATAAGCAGCGTTGAAGCGGCTGCTTCAACGGTGTATTCACGAAGATATATATTTGAACTCTTTTTCTTCCAAGCTTGCTTTCATACATAAAACAATGTGGTTGAGATTAAAATATATGCTGCATTTTATTGGATCTTTCAGCTATTTTGTCTCATAGTTCTGTAACTGGCTTTATGTATGATAGAAAATATTAAAATGTGAAAACCATAAACCTGAAAAGTTAATTGCATGAGGAGCATCATTTTATTAAATATGCCAAGGTATCATTAATATATTATTTTAAGTTTGGCTTTTATTATTATTAATACATACGGCATTGCCTGTAAACATATACTTTGGCACTGGTTCTAGTTCAGAAGAGATAACATGCTTCATAACTACTGTTTGAGATCTATAGTGTAATCCAATTATTTGGGGAAAATGAGGCCACTATCAGTTAATATCCTGTCTGAGCCAATTGAAGTGAGTTTCTTTGCTTTCGATCCAAGCACAACGAGCTTTGGTATTGGCAAGAGAAAGATTAATGCAAGCCTTGCTTTAAAGTTTGCTTGGGTTCCTTCCGATCGTTAAAGCATGAAGACAATTAACCGTTGATGGCATCATTACCCAAGGTTCTAGGATCCAGAGGGTCGATTAGAACGCTTAGTCTCTGCTTTATTTCATCCGTGTCCACAGCATCTTATGAAATTCTAACCTTCATTTCCTATTTGTGCTGGTCTTGTACTGTATCTTTACTGTCTCCACACAACAGCTGCAAGTTATTTTCGAGTTTGGAGCAAGTAAGTAAACTTATTATTTTCTCATGGTTTCCGGACTGACAAGTGAGGATAATGAAGATGATTCCACCTTGCGTGTAACCCTATCTCATGAATGCCACAAAGCATTCCGGAATCCAGGATTATGCCGTACCGCACTTCTCTTTACGAAAACGATCCTCAATAGTATATGGTTATCTTTTCATGGACCTGAAGTGCACTAGGACGTGGGTAGTTAGTGCGCCCTGCGACGAAAAACTAGAGAATGAAATCGAGGATCATAAGCATGTGTACATATTAGTCACCTTCTTTCTTTCGTAATCAGAAAACTGATTTCATGAGAACATCAACCCACAGATGAGATATTACATTGAGATCCTAAAATAACTGATATTCTGTATGATTCAATCATATGACACAATGCGTTGAGCAATGGTGCCATCTTGAACTGCGGGTGCTGCCAAAGGATGAAATAATTTTCATCTCAAATAGACTTTACTTAAAAGTTATCAAGGATAAAAATGCTTAATACCAAAATTGTGGGTGCAGCATATGACATTTTTCTGTAATATAGCACAATGAGTTGAACAGTCACGTTATTGATGGACTGTGGGAGTCATATTCATCTCGAATAGACTACTTTAAAGTTATCAATGAAACTACTTAATACTAAAACTTTTAGTGCCTCATTTGACATTATCCACTAATATTGAACAATGCGTTGAAAAGTGCCGTTACCGGCGGAAGCCATCTTGGACTGTGGGAGTTGCCAAAGGGTGACAAAATGCCGTCAGCCATTCTCATCTTAAATAGACTCTACTTCAAAGTTACTAACGATAAAAAATACTTAATATCAAAGTTTGGGTGTATTGTATAATATTATTCAGTCATATGGCACAATGCATTGAGCATTGATGTTATCGGCGGATGCCATCTTGAATTGTGGAAGTTGCCAAGGGTGACAAGGTGTCATCATCCATTTTCATCTCAAATAGATCCTACTTAAAAGTTATCAACAATAAAAAACTTTGGGTTCAGAGCAAAAAATCCACTTGGCTGCCGGACTACATAAACTCAAATTCAAAACTATATAAATGTGAAAAACAAAATTATTGATACAACGTTTACAACATAGATTCTCACGAGGGAAAATCATCACCTCAAAGAAACTTATGCTACATCATGTATCCCTTCAAGTTTTATGAATCGTTATAAGTTATTGATGTCAGAGGATTTAACGCATTCTGTTCAATGGCATAAACCATGTCGATGACATTGATGAGTGTTTACATTTAATAACACTTTTCTGTTAAAATATATTTGTACAAGAAAAGTTTTTAGAATACAATATATGAACACAAGAATAAATTTAATAAATTGAAAGTTAACAGAGAATCATAAACACTAATGTACAAGCCAGCGACTCGAAGGTCGCGGATTCGAATTCCGCCTCAGGCATGGCTGTTTGTGGTGTCAAATCGTGACGATTAGAAGTAAAACGTTACTAGACTGATCCATACAAAATACAGTTTACTAAAGTTTCTACTAATGTACAAAATCTAATAAAATGAATGATAATATATTAAAAGTAATATTCTGATTAAATTCTTGTACAGCAATAAAGCATTTTAGTGATGTTCATTTCCCAAGGATTGTATTTGTGTTTGTTTCATCTAATGTATTTTGTTTACATTAAAGGAAGAATTATTGTATAGAGTTGTACTTTTCACTATACATAAGTTAATGGTTTTAATATATATGTATTAAAATGTCAGTCTAAAATTGATCTTATAATATGTATACAAGATGTATATAAATAAAAGTGAATAAACAAAACATTCAGTTCATGTGTATACTGCACCCTTAATATGCATGAGTTGTTTTGAATACATACGGTTGTAAAGGTAAATGTTTAAAAAAAAATGCATCTTCCATCTACAGACATTTTCTCTTTCCTTCTTGCTCTCAGATAAGATCTTTTCTCCTTTACTTACTATTTTCTTCAACAATATTTAATTTTTCAAATGAATCCAACTATTTGGATGATCCAGAACATAAAGATACAAAGAAACAAATGAAAAAAAAAAAAATTTTTGTTAATTCGATCGATATGTTTCCTCTCCACAAATCTTCCACTATTTTCTCACATAATGATCATTTGATATCGTATTTTGCTTTACATGTAGACCTTATGTATGGTGACTTCCTACATCTACCTTTTATCAGATAATAATCATTGCTACCAAGCCATTTGTTTTCTTCAGAGGCAAGTTTTCTCATTGACGTGCAATAAAACTAAGTCTTCTCTGTTCTCAATCATGTAATTACCTCGCTTTTTGCCACTTTATTGTCGTCAAACTTACTGCGAGCGAAATGCTTCTTCAGAAACAAACAAACAATAAATGTTTCTAGCGAGGTCTGAAGTGTGATCATCTTCTGTGAAGACATCGGTCTTCTGTTCATCACGTACATCCATTCTTTGTGCATTTAATTCACGTCAGCACTACCCGAAAAGTCTGTCTTTTCATAACATAATAGTAAGCACTAATTATTTCCCATTGAATTTCAATGATAAACTTTTTGTTAGCGTTTAAAAAGCGAATCAAAGACTGCATTTCACATTGGTGGAGTTTGGAATAGTTACATTCATTTTCCTTTCACTTGGGTTGTAACTTTATTTTCTGGATTTCTCTCTTGTATCAACTATTCCTGTAAATAAACATACACAGTGGGTACTTGTTTTAAGATAATAAGATACAATTAATTTTATGGGCGGTAACAGCACTATGGCTTACGCCCTTCCCGACCTTTCACAACATATCTCTTACATATTACTAATAAAACTTTTTCGGAATATTCGTTACGTATTGATTTGATAAAACCCGACGATCGTTGAGTTAGTCCTCCCGTTAACACCGTCAAATATACGAATTAAAATAAAGTCTAACGAAAAGATTGTCTGGTTTTGTCAAGCTAATATCACGAAAATTTTATTAGTAATATCTAGTATTGTAATTAATTTGTATACATATTAAGAAGAACAAACAAATTTCCAAAGTTCATTATCATACACTGCAAAAGAGATTATCATAAAATGTTTGTTTAAAATATTCTTGGCGAGATTAATAAAATTTCCTAACAACACATGCAAATCAGTTTCAGGTATTGAACAAAATAATAGAAACACTTGTGGAAGTCTGCGCATTTTGTATTAATACGGTGTTGGTCCTTAGCACGCAATACAGCTTGAATTCTGGACGAAATAGACCGAAATAGACCGACCGATACAGGCGCGCAGGTAGAGACGAAGGAGGTGGAAATCGACGCCGAACTCTGGTTCCCAAAAAAAGCCAGATGATATTCAGGTCTGTGGACTGCGCGAGCCAGGGAAGATGTTGAACCTCATCAGCATGCTCGTGAAACCTCTCTTGGACAGAGTCAGCGGTGTGAGTGTAGCCATTAACATCCTGGAATATGGCATTACTGCCTGGAAATAAAGTTTGCACCATTGAGTGGACCTGGTTACCCAAGAGCTATGCACTGCTGCTGTGACCGAACCGAGTAATGTGGTGACAAGGGTGGATGCCGAATACCATGATATATAGTGCCAAGACCATTATAGAGCAGCCATCATATTTGACAGTCGGGCGGAGAGGATGCTTGAGAGGGTGTTCATCAGACAAACACACGTCCAGTGGTGGGGAAGAGGGTAAAGGGTGACTCGTCCTACCGCACACGTTGCCAGTCCTCCAACGTCCAGTTTTTGTGGGCATTGCATCACGCACGTCGCCTCTGAGCATTTTTGTCTATTATTAGGGGGTTGGCAATAGCCCATGGACAGCCATTTTATGCAGTTCTCGGCTCACTGTTTTGGATTACACTGGGGTATTTAGGTGCAGATTAAGTACTGTAGTCGCTTTCTCGGCGTTTGTTTTCTTGTGTGACGACATAATCCGCTTCACAGCTCGGCAGTCCATATCCTGCAGCTTCGTCTTTCGACAACAATTGTGCTTCACCGACCTATCATGCACTGTGTATGCTGTCATGACTTTCGAGACCATGCCTTATGTTACACTGCATAACGTCGCTATTTTGATCACAGATGTTCCAGCTAGACGGACACCAAGAATTACACCTCTTTGAAACTCCAAGACGGACATACTGGTCACTCACAACACCTGCACAACGTCCACAACCACTGCATCACTCTACAATTAGTGCAGTCAATCCTACCTGCAACAAACAAAAGACGGTTGATGTACGCAGTGCTCAGTGATACCAAGCCCAGTTTCAAAATGCCCCACTTTTTACAAGTGCTTCCATTATTTTGTCCAATACATGTATATATTGAGATATTGGAATATGAGTGGTTATTTATTGACGAGTGTGTTCTGCCGCGGTTCCCGGGACTACTGCTACCACTAAAAGAACAAAAGGTCGTATTTCAACTACGCTAACGTCTTGTAACGTCTTAGGTTGCTATCTACAAATCGGATATGGAGAGATATACTAAGTTTAAATGCAGCTCAGACCAGACCAGTTTTCTTCCTCGATTCTCCTATATGACTGTTGGAATGGTACCTAGGATAAATAATGTAACTACTTCCACTCCAGGAATCTTGTACTTACCGAGGCTGGTTTATTTCGACCATTACCCATACGTTCAGAAATAAATAGAAATGAATACAAATATCAGTATGAATTCAGGCTTCGCTTGCAACTACGTTTTAGGTTTCAAACCACCAAAACATTCACTTAACGTAAATGTGAACCTTGAAGTAATATCAATTTTCCCATCCATAATGTACAGAGATGTTCTACTCCACGCCAAAAAATAATAAATTAACAAATTTGAATAATTAGTGATTTCCACAATGTTGAAGCTATTTGAGCAGCACATTGAAACTCTACTGTACATTACAATAAATAACATTTATCATTTTGTGGTCACCAACATTTCTCGCACTACGCAAGTCATTGTTGGCACACTTGAGCATGCTCTTTGGTATTTCTATTTTCGTCTTTGTCATTTGTTGTGCCATATTTGTATAATAAACTACTGCCAAGAAGAACTGAAATTAACAATTTGGTTTCCATCAATAGTTGGCTGTAAGTATTTTTTTATTTGTTTCTCATCTATAACAAAAGTAATAATAATGAATTTAAAAAAAAATAAATAAAAAGGAAAGAATAATATGAGTAGATTTTGGGCTATCCGGCCGACATCAAATCATTAAATTTTTAATCGCATTAACTAGTTGGAAACACAATTTATGATAGAAGAATTTAATAATATATCTAATGTTTGTTTTTGTTTTCTTTTACAGAATTAGACTTGCCATACGATGCAGCACAAAGTAAGATCGTATCATCAGTTATACCGATAGCTCCATATATTCCTTATTATGGAAAATGAATACAGTACAGTAAGCAAAACTACATATAAACTTAAAAAAGTTATTTAAATTAATGAAAATTTACAACAGACTCCAGAAGGGCATATATCAGAAGAAGGAAGAAGCAATGTGTTTTGACGAAATGGCAGTGCAAAGGGTTGTTTATAAATTTATATACCAGGAATATCTATACGCTGTTAGTTGGACTTTATCCATTGTCTATCAATTCTATACAGATCTACAATGATAACACGTTTTGAAAGTGTTACTTTTTCGTGTTTAAATATCAACCATTAATGTCTCTTTCATCGTTAGACCTGGGACTCAGAGCTTCTTAATTACTAGTCCGTAAGCTTACAATGAAAAAAGATTGTGCCGGGACAAGTGTGGCAGGATCAAACCTAATCCATCTGCATTTACGTGGAAAATCATAGGCACTGAAGAAGTAACAATTTATAAAATATACAAATGCAAACATTTTCCATACGAAAATGTTATCGATGTAATATCAAATTATAGATGATTCGGCGAAAGGTATTTTAATACACTGAGACCTTGTTACACACTTTCTGTAACTGAATGATCAAGGAAGAAACGCTTGTCATAGTGAACACACTTCATCAATGCAAGAACAGAACCGTCATCTTCGCATACTTCGGAGAGAACTATTAGGATGCATCGAATGATGCAGATTTTTCTGACAAATAGCCGCATCATTTTAAAAATATGTACGGAATCAGATTTTTGTTTTAAACATGAAGCCGAAAATAGAATGTGGAATTACAAGTTCAGTGGCAAGGATGATGAACTACTGAACTCGACAGTTCGAACAGGCATTCAACTCATTCCAGAAAAATGTACTTACCTAATTCAACTTGCATGTTTAGTTAGTTCGGACAATATGATGATACATATTACAGGTTCAGTTCTCATTGGTTCAGATCTAACCTTTTTGTTACCAGGATTACTTTCTGCGTTTACAATTGTTCGTTCATTATTCGTTTTCGGCCCAAAAATAATAATAATAAAATGAATACTCTCTTCTCATTTTTCAAATATGAGTATTTGTCAGAAGGACCTGCATCAGTCGAGAAACCCTTTGAAAGTACCCTTCCCGAAACACACGAAGAAGATGTCTGTTCTATTCTTGCAGATGACTTTGGTCCTATCCCCCCGTTGTCTCTGAATAGCGTTTTTACCTTGTTAGGATACTTCCAACTGTTTCCGTTTTAGAACATAGTTCATATCTGAAATTTAGTTCCGATATTCTTTATCTTTTCTGGTTGTATAAGTAAGTGCAACCTATTCTCTGTAACATGTTTTGTATAAAAATGCTTATTTTTGCTTCATAACTTCTCTCATTTGATGGTGTAGATAATAACTTGTATTTCAGTAGCTCTTTCTCTGAGATCGACAAGGGCCTCATCCTTTCCAATGGCTGGATGACTTTTGTGTTTGCAAGAATATTAACTACTTTCTAAGAGTTGTAAGCAAAATCTTCTCCATTTGATTGCACATCCAGTGAATGCGCTCCATGCAGACAGTTTAAAATTTCTCTCTTCCTTTCTTTCTTTACTTCTTTCTAATTCCCTTCCTTCTTTTTCTAATTTTTGTCTATGAAAAAATGAAATTAGAAAGAAAAGAAAATTGAGAAGAAGTGGTGAGAAGGAAGGGAACAGAAAGAAAAAGAAAGGCGGAAAGAATTAGAAAGAAAACAGAAATGAAAGAACTGAACGAAAATTAAAAACCTCCTCTTGTCCCTTTCTCATTCTCTTCGTCTCTTCCTCGTCCTCTCTTATCTCTCTCTATATCTAAGGATATATATATATATATATATATATATATATTGATTACTCTAGTCGATAATGGTAAACACATCATCATGTCATTTCGTCTATGTGCTTGTAGATGTCACCTACTTGCAGCACGTATTCTGATGCACAGGGATAGGAGTTCCATTGTTGTAACAAGCAATGGTGTTTTCACTTCTGTGTTGTTCTGTAGAGTTCTTTCTTTACTTGCTGTGAGGAATTCGCCTTTAGGGACCCTCGGGATTAGGCTATCAGCATCGACATATATCTGTTTCTTGAGTGGGAAACTGTTTTCTATTGTCACATTTTGTGGACGAACGAGAGTTTTCAGATAACGAACACATTTGACCAGAATGGATATTACTGGAAGCAGTTTTTTTCTTCTTAAAAGTGTCTGTGACTTTATGAAACACGTTATTGATCAGGTATGAACTAATTGGAGGTGAATCGTACATGAAGTTTGCTGTAATGAGATATAAGAAGTTTGACTGTTGTATTTCCGGCGACGTTGATAAGTTGTTCTGTACTTTTAACTTTCCTTTGAATGTCATAGCACTATAAATTGTAATGCCAGTGACCCCAGAACCTACCTCATGGGGTCTAGAAAGCGTCTCCCGAAATTCCAATTTCTACGTAAAAATCAGTATATATTTAGGCAAAATTGTGTTTATTTTATACCCAGACTCATTCTCATCCCCAAAACCCGTGATACTCCTCCGAAAGAAATGCCTTGTTACGTTGCTGCGTACCGTGATGGATTAGTACTAGTGAGATTCTTGATTCGAACCTGTTATATATAAATGGATGCTAGTACTTACAGACAATCTCGAAAGGTGGCGTCATTGTAAATGTATATTTGATTAATGGATAATCGAGAAGTGCAACCATGTGTTTAATTGAAGTATGTTCAATTGAAAATCACTACAGGTGGTTTCTAACGACAGCTTCCTCACGCATTAAATGTGTAATTGACTTATGCAAGTGAAAATGCAACTGCCTACCACTAGGCTGGAAAGAACTGTATGAAATAAAGCATTGCCTCAAGGCCGCATCGTACGGCTTGTGTGTAGTTTCAAAATCTGAAACAAAGTACCTTTACCAACAGTTATTTGAGACAAACTATCTGTAAGCCTTTATATGTTTTCTCCCTGTCACACGGAAGTAATTCATGAAGCGAAAATTCAACTGTTTATTAGAAATAATAGTATCAATAGTCCGTCAGTGTTTTCAAACATGTTGTCCGTGCTAATTTAGTGAGAAGAAGCTAACAGTTTTAAGTAGACTTCATGTGATTTGGTGGTGTGATACTCGTGTGATACCAGGAAACAAAAAATAATAATAATAATAATAATAATAATAATAATAAATTCAACTCACCGTCAAATAACAAGACTTGTTATACCGCAAGTGTTCATCAAAGAAAGAGTACAATACACTCCTTGGTTGTTATAATTTAAAATTCTCTCTATTGAGTGTACGTGCCTGATAGTAAATAAATAAATTAACAATAGAGAATCGCATCAATTTCATTAAATGATATAACATTATATAAATACCTTCACTTTCTTGAACAAGTGTTTAATACTGCATTAAAAAATACAAGTTCATCGATATGTAAGTAAGTTTCGAGAAATGTATGCTGTGGGTGAAAAAGGAACTTATTGAGATAGTTCATAGAAGTAAGATGGTAATAGGTTTCCTTTTAAAGCGATATTTTCTGAAGATTTTTATTTTTGTTCGGCGTGCGCTTGGATTCTTATGAAGTAAATCAGTAAAATATGGTAATTTCAATACCTAACCTAAACTAAAACTATGTATTTCTGGATTCTTCATTTCTATTATCTTTATTTCTTATCTATATTGCTTTCTTTCTTTCTTTCTTTTTTTTTTTTTTAATGTACAAAACTTTAACGGTCAGTTTGGGTGGAAGATCACAAAATAAGTTACAAATGTTGATTTTATTTCATACAAATGAAGTAACCGTTAATCTTAGGTTTGGATATTGCTAGATGATGATAAGGAACATGCACGACATCATAGATGATGCTTTTCTCATTGATACATACACTGATCCTAATAAATTAAAGAACAAATGGGCGTCAGCCAGTAGAATGAAACAAATGCTGGTGTAAAATAATATTGGTGCATGATGATAACGAAAATCAACAAATCAAGGGCACTTTTGCAGAGAAAATAATGTTTTACTGACCTGCCCCTCAAAGTGGCCGATCCTAACGACAAGTACACATAAAGGAACTATGGGGTACGATCACCACAGGCGGTGAGGCGTCACTATGGCAACTGCTGCATCACATTCCTTCAGATACGTTTGTCACTAGTGCTGCTGTAATATGGGCTAAGTGCTCATTTTCAATTTGTGCTCTGCAACTTTTTCTTTGTTCCTAAATTTATGATTTTTATGAAGCGTACTTGTCGGGCCATATGGTTAAGTAAAACATTTCGATACAATTTCCAATTCGATGTACGATAAAGGATGGTCTGAACTGAAATCGGCTCACCCAACATCCAGATCAACATTAGTATGACAATATGGAGTTATTCTGATTAGCTGTATAGTGTGAAACTCACCAAGTTCTATGAATATAGTCTATGGAACTCAGCAGTTTCTTTTTCTCCATTTCGTGAAAATTCCTTAGCATTGATTTATACTTATCCTCCCAACGTCGCCTCGGTCTTCCCAATGGTCTCTTTCTCTCCGGCTTACCAACCACTACTATTAGAAAGGATCTTCGAGAAGTAGGTGTTTGTGATGAAAACTGGCTTGATCTTTCTCAGGATAGAATGCTATGGAGAACATTTGTTACTGCGGTGATGAACTTGCGAGTTCCGTAAGCCATAGGATTCTACTGGAAAATTCTGAATTAATAAGGGCGTAAGCCATAGTGGTGTTACCGCTCATACAATTAATTTTATCTTATCTGAATTAATCACTGCTTACTGGGTTGATAGATAATAATAACAAAAATAACACCGAAGTTGTAAAAACTATGCGCTTAAATTAGTCATTTCGCCCTCTGTGTCTAAAGTATTTGTTTAAAGGTCTGCAACGTGTAACAGTCACCTCACTAACAATAAATCGGGGAAATGATCTTTACTATAATTTAGGATTCAGAAAAAAACATGATCCTAGAAAGATTATAAGCAGAAAAGAGTACACTCCCCCCTATTCCCGGCGTAGCAGCTGTTGGTGAGAGGTTGATGAGTGTCAACCCACAAATAATTATATAAATAAAAACATCACTGCAAGAAAAATGAATATAGTGATCGCACTTATACTAACTAATATTTCAAAGGTTGAATGAAAATGTAGGTTTTCAAACTGATATATTTATAAACAAAATTGCTTGGTATCGATACAAATTCTCAATACTGAAATCTAAGACAGAAAATAGAAGATAAAAAGGAAAAGCACAAAACTATAACAAATATCAAAAGATTCATAGGACAATGGATTTATTATTTTCCAAAATAAATCGATCGGTAGAATAAATCTAATAAAGTGACAAAATCTAATTTCGCAATCTGATCTTTTCCACTCTATTTAAATTTCATCTATTATATATAATAGGTGAAATTTTAACTGAAAGGAGAGGAGTTGTACTTATGTAGTATCTTGACGAAAATCAAGTACACAATTACACACACAATACTATAAAGTCTCTTAAAATAATTTTCGGCTTCAACAGTCTTCAGTTGTAGACAAGAATCAGCCGTCCACATCCAAAACAATTGACGAAGTTCTGCGCGTGCGTAAGTACTGAAGGGAGACAGACGGGTTTGGAAATGTCGTTTTGTGTTCAAAATTGAGTTGGGCACAATAATTAATAATAATAAAAAAACTGGGATTCAGTAAAGAAAACGCAGTCAGGAAAGTGGAATTCAGTATAGAAACCGCAGTCGGAGAAAGGGATACAGTACAGAAAATGCAGCGAGAAAAAATGAGATTAGTTTAGAACCCACAGTCACAGAAAAGTGGGATATAGTATAGGAAACGCAATGAAAAGGGAGTACGTTGCCGAATCAATCACAAAAAGTGGAAATCAGTATAAGAAACGCTAGAAAAAAGGAAGTGAATGGGCAGGGAAGGAGGGGAAAGTGTGGGTGTAGACGCGGAGAGAAAAAGAAAAACGTTACTGCAGGTTTAGACCAGGTTTCAGTTTTGCTCTCCAGCCCTGAATGAAAGCTTCTTTCCAGAGACGTCGTGTGGATGTGTTTGTGGTGGGGAATAGGGTATGGATTATAGCTATCGGAAACTGTCATCGAAGTCAGTGTTGTGCAACTGCGTGCGTGTAGACACTGGCAAATCGGATCTGTTGGTGACGGTGATTATAACTATTGACACGAGATTCAAGGGACCGCCTATTTCCCCCACATAGATTGTCGGACAGAGTGTACAGTTTAGGATATATATATGAAGTTTGAGGTTTGTCAGGTTCCTTTAGGGTTTACAGTAAAGTTGGCAACGGCTGTGCTGATAGAGAAAGTTATAGAGACTTAATAAGAATGGGACAGACAGATCTGGTATCGGTATCAGATTGTATTATATGGAAGTGGGAATGCAGAATTTGTATGATCTTGATTAGTTTAGGACAAAACGGAGTGATTAAGGCCGATGGGTTCGGGTTGGTGTTGGGAGTATGAGTAGGTTGAGTGTGTGTGGCTGCATGTCAGATCAGCTTGATTACGAGGTGGGTAGAGTTTCCTGGAGGCGTTGGTTGTAGGTTTTGGTTGCGGAGATGCCCTCAGACGTTGTCCCCTAAGGGCAAGGGAAAAGGGAAGCTACACAGCTTTTATCGGTGTGGTAAGGATGGGAACTTAATTAATACAAGAACTGTATGTAGTTGGTTGGTTTTATATGAACAGAAGTGTTAAGGATTTTCAAAGTGAATTCCACATGAAGGAATGTTACTTTCTTTGTTTGTTTGAGATGAACCAAGTGAACTGGACAACACGGAACTGGTTCAGCTGTTCTACGAACGTGTTGAGGCTGGCCACATCATGAGACCATAATATTAGGACATCATATTAAAAAAATCCAAAGTAGAGAAGTCAACGGTTAAGTTTGTAGGAAATCGTGTTCAAGCATGCCCATGAACATGTTGGCATAGGAACCATTCTCATACCTATGCCTCGGATTTAAAAGTAATGTTTGTTTTCGAAAGTGAAGATGCTACAGGTGAGAACCAGGTTGGCTAGATCTCAGAAGGAAATTTGTGATTGGGACGTTAGGTTTAGGCCTCTGGTTGAGGAAGAATTCCGAAGTCCATAGACATGAGGAATGTTGTTGTACAAGGAAGAAACATCTACAGTAACAAGCAGTATGTCAGAAGGGAGAGGCGATAATTTACGGATTATTTCAAGGAATTGGTAGGTATTACGTATGTATGGAGGGAGTGCTTGAACATGCGGAACTCATACTCCCAACGCCAACCCGAATTCGCCGATCCTAATCACTTAGTTTCGTCCTAAACATCAAACAAATGCTGCATTCCCATTTCTATATACTTCAATCTGACCCCAATACCAGGTATATCTTTCCCACCAAGCCGAGATTAGTTTTTCAGCATCCTCCCAATCTTACAAACATCTTGGCCCACACTAACCTTTCTCTCAATTTGCTTTGTTTCCACCCACAAATATAACAGCGCTAGATGTAAAACCTGTCCCATCCTCGTTACGTCTCCAACTATCTCTATCAGCACAGCAGATAGCAACTTTACTCTACATCCCAAATGAACCTGTCAAACCTCTGACGTCATATATGAGGTAAACGAACCAGTAATGGACACTTGAAGAAAAATGTAAGATTTTCTTAAGAGCGGGAATCATTTCACCTACGAGGGAAAGTTTAATATAATATGTTCTGATGCCATCGAATATTATTCATTCGTCGTTGGTCTCATCTGATATTTCTGACATGATGTTGAAGCTAGTTCCATGGTCGCACCTGCTCTTCCATGCATTCTGTTAAGCAAGTGATTAAGGTAAGAGCTTTCGTTTTTCATTCATGGATTACGATAACGAATACTCTTGTTGTTCTGCAGTGTTATGTATTACCAAATGTATTTGTTTCAAACATATACATGGGCAAACTAACTATAACTTATATACGTTATGCAAAGCAGGGGTATCCATTACTGGTAGGGTAAACTAAAGGTCCATCCGAATCCACCATTAAGCACCCTTGATTGTGCCGTTGTACCATTTGATGCGCCGTTGTTGCTATCCGAATTGAGCGGCGTAGGGCGTAATGAAGGGTGTGTATCGACGGCACATCTTGTGTACGCTTGGATGTAACGTATCCACCGTTTGTGCGGCTAGAAGCCATATTTGAAGAAGTAGAAAGTAATGTGTTGATTTGAAGATATTAAATATGTGTGTGTTTAGTTGTTTTTTTGAACGTTAATCAACTTTTCTTAATAGTTCGATAAATTTCCGCTAATAACTGCAATCGTTTGTGGAAACCAATTGTTATGACTTACGGTGATTTGTGGCCCACGCTATACACAACTGATTTCAGATCAGTTTCATTAGAAATAACGGACAAATTTTACTTTGGAGGCCCTAAATGTGTAAAATTTACAGGAAAAATGTAATATTTCCAAAGAATGTGGAAGAGCTGAAACTCAAAATAATAGTTTCAAATTATGAAATGAGAGTGAAAGAGCGGAAAGTACGTTGGAGTGTTAAAGGCAATGTACATAAAATATCTCACATTACATTTCTCTGTCTTTGCTCTTCCGACACTGTAGTCCGTGATTTTTAAGCATAAATACGCGCCATACAAAGCATTCATATAGTTCCGCATCTGTGGATAAACTAGCGTGCGTATTTAACGAAATAATAATGAGACATAGTTTTTCACAATACTTTATAAATTTCTGGTTATCATTAAGTTTTATAGAAGTGTCAGTTTAAATTATTTGGAAGGGAATGACGTAAAGACCGTACATATGTCTTAATAGCTGGCGGAACCTGGGTCCCAAAAGTAAAGTTTATCCTAAATAATAGGGATACATTTACCCCTTACGCAATCAACCTAACCGTTGTTAATTACCCGTGTGCAACTTCGTACACATGAATTAAAAGAGTGTAATGTTATGTATAGTGCGGACCAGGTAATGTAACCTATCACAGAGCTGCTCTATTGTAAACACTTCAGGGCCCTTGTACTATTTTAACTTTTTTGTATTTGATGCAATCTAGCCTAACCTTGCTTTAAAGTAGCGTGTTGAGTCTCAAGCCAGAATATGAAAGACATGAGACTGTATGAAAAAGTTAAGAATATTAGGGTCGTGCAGTGATTATAATCGAGTACACCCCCAAACAAATTACTTTTGTTATGTGAAGGTTGCATCACGTTCTAGGCGTTGTCGTACCTAATAAGAAACGGTATTATTGGATTTTGTACACGGTAGAAAAACCACGTCGATAAATTTACGAATTAATATAAACCTCATGCCAACAATAGCATGTAGACACATAAGAAAAGGAAAGTACTTGGTTTAGGAGTAAATTGATGATCCGCTCGTGTAGAGCTTGTCAGCTTCTCTTCAGGTCACATTAAATTTGGTAACGTTGAAAATAACAAAAAATCTGACCGAGAACTCTCGGAATATTAATCCCACTTATGCTTTATTTTCACGGGAACAAATCCACTTTAGGGTAAGCACGCTTCAATCAAACATTTCCTAACCTAGTGTAATCAAAATTAATGAAAACTAGATTAAATTAACCTGTTACCCTAATGTGAGAAATTTAAACAACAAGAAAAGAAACTAAGTAAAAAAGTTCCGGAGTTACGGTAAATGGTCCACCATCGTATCAATAAAGTTTACATGTACAAGGTCGCAGATGGGATTTAAAAAAAACTATTTACTGTTTCGAAAGTAAATTTAGCTAACCTGAGTACAAGATTGTATCGGACCAGCCGGCTACCATAGTTCTTACAGAAAAGAAAAGTCCAGAGACAAGCTTAGTACAATTTGTAATAGTTGTCTCACGAGATATTTTAGCGCTATGCTTAGGGGTTATCTACACAGCAGCAAGGAAACCCCTAGAGATGTGACCATGACTTGCTACCTGATTAATTAAAATTTTTAGAGTCCCCAGATATCTGAGTGATAGGTGAGGGAGTCGACCATAGGTGACCTAGTTTCAAAGAATCATTCTCGTATTTATCTGGTACAACAACACGGAAAATCTTCAGGCAGGCCATAAGATATCGACCCCGGACCTACCGAATGCAGATATATGTTTGAATTGCTGTCCTAGAATATCTACTTTCGCGTCTTCACTTGTGTTTCTACGTGCAGGTTTGCATAACCAATTTTCTTCTTATTATTATTATTTTACTACATTAAGATTTTCAAGCCGCAACAACAGAAGTGCCTTGATTTGATATGTCACATAGGGTTCTGCCCTTTCTCATACCCCGATAGAGGGGTATCCCCCTCCAAAATTTTGAGTATTACTTTTTACCCAATTTTTACTGTTAAAATCGATCCTGAAAAATTCTACTTACAATCCCCCCCTATTTGCCTTTGTAGAAATCCAGTAAGATGCTGCATATTTTCAGATATCATTCTTCGAGGAAATTTATTATTTTCTCACGATCTGCATTTAGTAAACTGTTGCAATAAAGTTATAACATTTGTTGATAACTTTCTGTTTAAGATTTTACTTTCTTCGGCCTGAGCCAAAGTTGCCAAAAAGCCTTAAATAAAAATTCAATTCCCATTTCTTCGGAATAAGACCTTCAACATTCATACATGTACCTTACGTCCATTAGGCTTTCAACTATTATTACAGTAGTGCCATCTACCGTTTGAATTCGGACAACGGGACTAAACAGGGTACAACGGGACGATGCAAATAGTACACTTGACGGTGCACCGTTGGATTCGGTTACACCTTAAGTTTTTGTCCAGTTTTGGACACCCACGATTCATTACTGGGTTGAAATCAAAATCCTTGATTGAGTTGTTATTAACGTCCTAAGTGAGATGGTGAGTTTCTAAGGACAAGACTTAAAGCTATTGGTAAAGTGGGCTCCGAACCACTCCGTTCAATAGCCCTAAGCGGAAACTGAACCGATGACCACGCGCACAAATATCGAGCGCGCTAACTCTCGGCCACCCCGAGGGCTCTATTAATTGTTTTATTTCAACTTGTGAATGATTATTTACTCTTCATGACCATAAGTTTGTCAGGAATTTTTTTCCAATGATGGACACGGGGATGCCCATTAATGAAATAATTTGCTTTAGTATTGGATATTATTCATAAAGCTTAGAATGTGCATTTTCATCGCCACAAGGAATCTATGACTCAGGCCGGGAAAGGAAGCGTGAAGGAGTCGGACTGCTCCAAGTTGAAGGTGCCATCACGGGATCTGTCTGGTATGACCGAGGAAAAATCTGTTAAAACACCAGTAAGAATGGTCGACCGCTGACTTCGAACCCAAGACTAGGAATTAAATTAGAGTGGGCTGAGCCCACCCACCGATTTTCTAGGGAGGGCTGGCCCACCCACCGCTTTTATCCCACGCCATTGATATCGTGTTTCTATATATTGTACTATGCACACAATACATCTGTCGACGATTATGCGGTAATATTTGGTCAATTACCAATCAATGACTAAGATGTGATGCACTTGCTAGAAATGACATTTGGATGAGAGCATCCCACCGATCGACTTAGAATTTATTCCCTGCCCAGGACCTCCGGAATAATCTCTCAGTGTAATTCCATGAAACAATCAGATAATCGAAGAACAGGATAAAAACATAATCTTAAGTAATACTCATATTCGAAACATCAACAATGATTATTTAAATTGTTTTGAGTTAAACAGTACCATGTTCATCACTGGTACAAATACAATATTAGAAAAAAAAAAAAAATACTTACTCTTAAATAGTGAATGTTAACGAAAGTAATAGGTAGAAATCCCTACAAGAAAGAATGAAGCACGTTACCAACTGGAAATTGTCAAATGTAGGCCAAAACTCTGAAAAAAGACGGACTTTTGAAAAAATGTCGGACGCAATGATTTTGCACTAATGAACATTTTTCCTTGGCAGAATTACGTTCGTTATGTACCCTTTTATCTAGTGGTGAAAGTTTATGATAGGTTAAAAACAGAAAACGTTACTTGCTGATGTCTAGGTCTTACCAATTTCTTGTAATTTTCGTAATTTCGCGAACGGAGACGAAAATAGTCGAGTGCGATGCGTCGACAGTACAATCAACCACGCATCTTAGTTGCTAATAAATACAGACAAATTACGGCTCGTGACCGTAGTTTATCGTAAATAACACAAAAAGGCAAATTTACTTGTAGTTATGTCTTGCTCATTTTATTTTTAAAAAGCCGGACTTCTTCAAGAGAAAGACAAATGCCGGCCTGACATTTCTAAAAAGGTAAAAAAAAACGGGCATGTCCCGGTAAAAGCCTGACGGTTGGTAACCCTAAGCACTGGTAACATTCTAAACTAATAAATAAATTTGAACTGTATTATGGTTAAAAATTATAACGGTGAAAAGTAACCTAAAAGTGTGTGCCCATTATTGGTGCTTTTACCTTGTCCTAACCTGTACACTATGCTCAGTATTCTATGTGGCGGAAACAGGCGGTCCCTTGAATCTCTGTGTCAATAACCACAGTTACTTTTCCATCACCAACAGACCAGACTCCCCAGTTTCTACCCACACGTAATTGCACAATACTGACTTCAATGCCTTTCCGTGTAGCTATAATCCATAAGCTATCCCCCACCACAAACACATCCACACGACGCTTTCATTCAGAGATTGAGAGCAAAACTGAAACTAGGTCTTAATCTACAGTAACTTTTTTCTCCTCCCAACATACACACTTACCCTCCACTTCTGCCCGTTTACTTCCAGCCTATTTAGTTTGTTTTCTATATCAGCTTACAATATATTCGTTTTTCCGTTCCCTGAATGTTTCCTATACCGACTCATTTTTCATTGCGTTTCATATACTGGAATCCACTTTCTCTAACTACGTTTTCTATAAAGAATCCCAGTTTTTCTGATCGCGTTTGCTACACTGTATTCCCATTTCTATGTTTGTCTTCTATACTATATCCCACTTTTTGTCACTGCGTTTCCTGTACTGAGCCCCACTTCCTCTGACTGAATGCACTATACAGAATCGCACTTTCTTGACTGCGTTTCCTTTACTGACTCCCTGGTTTTATTATTTCAAGTCATATAACCCTTACCAAAACCCACCTCCCACCAATACTTGCGTACGCTCAGAATGTCGTAAACTTTTGTTGATGTGGACGTCCGTTATTTTGTATTTCTGTCTCCTCCTATTGTCAACTCGTGTGTTCAGTTAACTATTTTTCTTCTGGCTATTGATGATGGCTTAAAAGCTAAAATATTTAGTGAATTATCTTTGGGTTAAGTGTTAATTTGTGCACGTGAATTCCCTTACGATACAACGTACGTACAATCCTTCCTTTCCTGTCTATTCAAATTTAACCTACTATATACCCTGTATTTTGGTTGGTAAAATGGCGTATCCTTAACACAAGTCCCACAGCAATCCATTTTCTCTCCTACCATGTGAAAATGCTTTCGCGAAACGTTGCCGCCTTTCTATTGTGTTTGTGAAGTTCTTGTACGCCTGTCTCAATATTCTGCTATGTAGGTATCCTTTTTTACCATCTTATATATATATATATATATATATATATATATATACTGTATATGAAGTACATATACTAGAAGGCTGGATAGGCAATGTAATAGGAGAATTTTTAATAGAAAGGAAAGGATTTGTACTTACGTAATATCTTGACGAAAATCACATATACAATTACACACACAACACTATAAAGTCACTTTTAATTTTCGGATGTATCAGTCTTCAATAATAGACAATAAAGAAGTTCACTTAACGCACATTCACAATTTAAACTGATACAAAAACAAAATGGCGGACGACCACATCAAAAAGATGAACACATGCAGATCGAATAAAAAACTACGACGACAGTGTACCGTCCCCCCCACATAGAAGGCATCACATAACTTGCAGGTTAGGGTGTGGCATCTACCCTTGGGTTTGAGGGTGTACCGGCCATTAGCAGTTGTGATAGTGATTGTGGGAGAAGTGATGAAAATGGAGCATACCTTACATCTGGGTCTCTTGCATGTATGGGCGCCAGTTTGGCGTGGTGCTAAGGAGGTATTCACACGGGAAAACAGGTTGTGCTCTCAACATTCGTATTAATAACCATCGTCACTTCTGTACTATCAACAAACCAGATACCCCAGTTTCCTTGCACACCGAGTCCCACAATACCAATTTTGATCTATCCTTCCTGGTTGCCATAATCCACATTTTACCCCCTACGACCAGCACCTCAACACGCCGTCTGTGGGAGAATGCCTTTATTCACAGTTTGAGCGCGAAAATATATTCTGGCCTTGACCTTCAATAACTCTAAGCTTCTCATTCGTTCTGCATTTTCAACATATTTCCATCCACGATCCCACCCTGTACTTACACGCTATGGAGATATTATTATTCCAAGCTCCGGAAATCTACGCATTACAAGTCAGTTGTTGTCCAAGTTTGATGCATCGTCCGCTGTGTGTCGCCACTGTCTCTTCAATCTTGTACTTTGTGAACTTCGCTTTCTTCCTCTACACTTGAAAACGTGCAACTGTGTGCACGAAATATCGTAGTGACTTTTAAATATGTGTGTGACCAAATACGAAACTATAAACTGTATTTTCCTTAATTTTTCTCATAAATTTACCTTAAATATATATATATTGACGATACGGCCTATTCCTATAAGTACTTTTCTTCCTTTTTATCGTAAATTTACCTTAAATTGCTCTTCCGGCTTTGTCTTAGTGATATAAGAGAGTAAACGTTTCGCCCATTAAAATACACTTCATATGAAAATATACTACTACAGTACGTAAGTAAACGAATGCAGTTTTATGAATTGCAACCTATCAAAATAAAAATAAAAGTATTAGGTGCTAACAGAACTCAAAGCTTCAACTTCTGAGAGACGTAGAACGATTCTCAGATAACTCAATAGAATTTAAATGTGAAAAAAGGGAAAGTGAAATTGAATGAAGAAATCTAGATTTCTTAAGAAAGACTATGTACCAGGATAATGATACAATTACCAATTAATGCAATTAATTAAGGTATACCAAATTTTAAGTGCACCACGCCACGCCTGAATTTCACCGACGCGGTAATCATAATTTATTTCTGGTAACAGCGGCGAACGGAAAAGTACAGGTAGCAGCGGTACACTGGTCAAGCTTTAACATACCATTTATCTTGAATGCTTACTATAATGTAACATGGAGGGTTATGAAAAGAAACCTCTTGATCCTATCATTTATTTGTTTTTAAATTCATTAGTGAAACATAAACATCATTGGTGATATTCACTAGCGAGAAAAGATACAACAGAAAATTCTGTCTCTCCCGAAATAATATTTTTTACTGACTGCACACAATAGAAAGGTTTGTGCTCGAAGCAAGATGACTTCTCTCTTGAACTGTACGAATACAGATTTTTTTTTTTCTTTCTATAATCCGTCTTAACTTTCATATCAAACAAACAATATCGATGAGTTTGATGATACAAAATGCGAAATATCTTTTGTAAATAAGTAAACAAACATTTCAGTATCTTTCATTAAACGAGTCAGTAATCTACGGCCAACCATACACAATATTTGGTGTCCCACATTCAAGCTTTGACAATACTATATTAAAAATCTTTCTATAACATCAATAGCATTCGGCCTTCAACACTTTGATTACAGCCTCTTTATTAAAGACAACAACATGGTAAGGACAGATGAACTCTGTACATAAGTTAGTTTAACTGCACCGTTACGATAAGAAGATGGTTAACTTTAAAGGAAAAGAAGAGCTTTGAAATTACTTTTAACCTTTATTATTACAAAACGATTGTCACATATATTTTCATTCAGTATAAAAATACAGATTCAATATAAACGATTGAAACAGATGAATAGACTTCCTAAAATTCAGTAGAACTGTCATAAATTCTAGATTTAGAATGAAGATAACTTCATTTTCAAATGAATGTTCACACAGCACGTTAAATGTGAGCTAAAGAACAACAATAATATTTGTAACGATTCATGTGTGTTCTGTGCTGATATCAAAAACTTTACAGCTAATGAGATTCAAGAAATATTAGTACAAAATTTATGCATGGAATGTTCATTATCACATGAGAAATTTTACTTCCTCCACAACTATATATTTCTAAATTTACTTTTAGAACTGAGTACAGTAATTCCAGAACTCTATGCAAAAATTAGCTCTCGTACTACGTAAAAGAAAGCAATTTACCTGCTAAACGTCAAGTTAGCTAACATGCAATAATTTCTATGCACAACCCTTCTAAAGCATTTGGTTACACATAAGGCAATTTAGAAAGCATAACCTGAATGTATAGAAAAATATATATTTTACTATTAATAATTTTATTTATGTAACTTTCACATCCTCCGATGGAGGAATTAATCATACCGCTTTCGTGGATTATGATTTCAGAAATGCCTGTTATTCAATGGAGCGACAGTAATTACCTTCTTAGCGTACTTAATCGGCCTCATACGCGATATATCACACTAAAAACACTCCACTAGGCAGCTCTACGCTTAGAAAATTACAGGTTTATATGATACTCCTTTTGAAGAACTATTTAACCGAATTTCTATACTATTTCACTAAACAGTATTTTACAGAACTTTACAATATAATTTCCCGCAAACTTTACATAAAGTTTGTTTCCGTCACAAATATTGATGTACAACATTCTCCCGGTTAGAAATTCCTTCCTTTCAGAGTCTTATACTGAATTCTTGATTGGCTCATTTCACTTGTCAGAAGATTCATACACAACGGACTATTAATATCATACATCGAATACACCATAAAAACGAAAACGAACATGTTAATCATTTAGCATGGTTTAAATGCATGATAAACATGACGGTCGAAAGTTATTAAATCTGGGGTTACCTGAGAAAATTTTCAAATCTTTTCGAGTTTTAGTGCTAAATTCCTTCCAAACATATGAACATACTGTTTTATAATCATTCACAACCTAAACATTAAAAAAAAAAAAAAAAAAAAATCAACACAATTTGTGCTACTAAAGAAAAATCAATTTCGCAAATAACATTATATAAACACGGCTTACTACATAAAAGCAATTTCAATTTAAAAGACAGTATACATCTCTCATCAACATAAGAATGTTTTCATATGTTAGCACTGAAAAAAAAATGTAACTACATTTCCTTAAGTACATACAGTAAATATTCAAGAAATCAAACTTTGTTCTTGTAAAACATAACATCTAACATAGTGCTTTTGTAAAGGGACGCACATAACTGAAAACAAATCATTATTAATCTGTAAATATTTACTTCTAAAATTTTCCTTTATGCGTTTAACCAACAACTTTTTTACTAAGCCTGTCACATCTGAGAGACGACGTTCTTCAGCAATCACTCTTTTGGAGGAAGAAATGAAACGCTAACAGCCACAATCTACATTAAGGTATCATCTCGACATTCTCCTGTGAATTCACGAAGATCTGAATTAGAATGCCCGACAGTGGTGTTCGAACCTGCGTGTCTCCTCACGGCCGATCCGAATTCCGTTACGTTACCAACTGGACTGCGCAATTAACATGTTATTTATTAAACAAGAGAAAGGATAAAATGTAACCAATAGAAACCCAAAATAAATAATGCATATATCGCATTTATAACGGTATCACACAAATAGTTCCCAAACTTAGCTGCGCAGAAACTGTAAAATGGTTCGCATTTATTTATTTATTTATTTTAATATCTATATAATGTAATTAAAACTCAGAAACGAAACCACCTTCAATCATTTTGCCAAGAATGTCACATAGTTACGACCATTCAGCCTTATTCTTCTCACTAAGCACACTTCTTTGTTCCTGAAGCCAACCTCTAAGAAAAAACTGAAACTTAACTCACGGTTTCCTTTAGAGCTTTATAGATCATTGCCACAACTTGGCTTCTTGTTTTACCATATTCCTGGACATTTCATACATCCAATACAAATAAAAAGAAAATTTTAAATTTAAATTTATATCTATAATTTATTATCATATAAATGTTTATCAAAAGGCCAACAAATGTTTAAAATAAAAGTTTCGGGAATAAAGTTGTTCTCCACAAAACTAAATTCAAATTGGTACTGGTATCATACTACTTTATCATGTTCATAACATATAAAAATACAAAGACGAACTGAACTCCAGAACATACAAAATACGTTGGGAGAGAGAGAGAGATTCAAATTCACATTTTGTACAGAAAATTACAAAAATTAAGGCGTAAGAGAAATAAATACACTTTTAGCTATATGAAATACATTTTTAAAATGAAAGATTCTTTCTTTTTATATGTAGCTTGTCATATTATGATTCACGAATCTTTAATATTCTGTAATTAGGTGCTTAACGAACAGCAACAGGTAGAAGAGTGAGACAGGGATGTTGTCTCTCGCCCATTTTATGTGTTGTACGGAGCAGCAACGTGGATTCTTTGAAGGAATGAAGAAAGAAAATTGGAAGGATTTGAAATGTGGCTATTGAGAAGAATGGAAAAAATCAGCTGGACACAGAAGATGAGTAATGAGTAAGTGCTGAAGAGCGTAGGTGAAAGTCGAACAATGCTCGATACAATAAAGAATAGAAAAAAGAACTGGTTAGGATATTGGCTACGTAGAGACTGTATACTGAGGGATGCAAGTGAAGGTATGATTGAGGCCAAATGATAAATCCAACTCCTTGAGAGTATTAAGGAAGATAAATCGTATGCTGAGACAAGAAAGGAGTAAGATTGGGATAGAGAGGGCTCAGTTTGCCTTGAATGATCTGCAAAATAATATAGGAATATTCATTAGAATTAAACAGAAAATATAATATAAACTTCCATCTGTACACTGACATTTTAGTTTGTATAATTGTATACTGTCATTAATGTGGATGACACTCACAGGTTATTACAAACCATATATACAGATCTGTGAACCATTTAATTATGGTGAAAACCTTGATGCTGTGAAAGGAAAACCTAGATTTCACTCTCTTTTATGCCATTTGGTTAAGATTCTACGATTATCGAAATATTTCTGATGGTGCTTTCTCTTTGGTTTCTCATACTACTTGGTAACGTCAGAATAGTAGAAAAAAGTGCAACATACTGACGAAGTAAAGCATTGGAAGCTTTGTGCACGATTAAAAACTAGCAATATTAATTAAAGATATGTTTCATTTTTACATAAATTATTTCAATTAACTTAGTGAACATTAATTTCTCCCTTAAGTCTTTCATACATAAGTATTTTGTCTTTATGTCCTTATCTCAACACATAATATTAACATAAAACTGGGGGAATAACCTCGCAGATATAATGCCAGTCATTCCACACGAAAATTAGATTCCGAACTTCTTATAACACAAAAACATCGTACAGACTCTCGAAAACAGCAAGTCCTGGAAAAGACCCGTTTCCGAGTTCTTGTAATACATCTAAGACTGAGCTACCCAATATTTATCTGCATTTCATTTTGTATCTCTGTGTGCGTACAAGTGTGTGTTCCGACCTTTCATTCACTCTCCTGTTGCAATGTTAATTCACAGAAGTTTTATTCTTAAGCTTCCGCTAAGTACACTGAGCATGAATATATAAACTCTGTATTTTATAAAACATATTTGAAAACTATTATGAATCCAAAATTAACATATTTCCTGTAATTGTTCTATATTTTGAACCATCAGTATTTCTGCGCAACAATTATGAAAAAAAAAAAAAAAAAAAAAAAAAAGGGAGTCCTGTGAGCTTAAAAATTTTCTCACTTTTATTTAGTAAGTGAGAAAATTGGTATTTGTTAAAACGTCGTCAGTAAAAAGTTTTGGGAAATAAAGAAAAAACAGTCTCAAACTCAAACAACATCCTGAGCGGCGCTTGTATAGTCATAACATGATGCTATATGGTCAGAAGGCTGACGTCAGTAAAGGACAAGTTAATTCACATACAGTTGTACTGTCGTGCAACTTTCAATGTGCATGATTGACGTCGTTTTGTAACACATTGGAAATAAAAAAGTGTTACCCAGAATGCTGAAGTTTCGTTGTTTAGAGATCATAAAAATAAATATAAAAGTACACGTACAAAGTGATCTTCATCCTTTTGTTCAAAAGGTCATACACATGCTTTCTTTTAAAGTCATAGAATAGCCATTATGATACACAGAAAACATTCTTAATATACACTTACATACTCCATTCACACCAGAAGGCGGATGATAAATATGCTGTTTATTGTGAAAAGCTCACAGAATATACATACACATGTATCGCTTTGTACATAATTCAAGTACACTTGGTTAAATAATAATGAATGTTCCTAATGTAACATGGAATGTTTGCATTTGGCATGTAACGGACGGAATACTTCTGCTTTACCATTGTTTACTATCAGATCAGAATATTTACAGGTATGTATTACCCTACATATTTATACATTTTTAGTATATAATGTATAAAAATTATTATCCAACTCTTTTTACTGATACCTTATATTTAAATTTACATTACAAAATAACATATAAAAATGTACTAATATCTAGGTACCTAATATTATTATAAAAAACTGTACTTCACAATAATTCCATCGTGTTAGCTGCTTTTCAATGACGAACGTCAATAATCATATAGTCTACTACAAAATTATTACTAGTTTATGCTATTTATAAGCGATTCCCTGTGAAACGAACACTGTTGGAATCTCTCACAATCGCATATTAGTAATAAGCACAAGCGTAATAGCTGCTCCTATGAGGAAAAGTTGTATTTTGGATGCGGTTGCACTATTACAGCCATCTTCTGAGCAATAGCATTCTTCCCAGTAGACACCATTTTCATACACGCCCCAATTACAAACACCAGTTACGCCCGTGTCTGCCACTGAAGCACATCTCCTGATAACCTGTCGCCATCTTCCATCCCCTAAAGGCGAAAAATTCATGATTTATTTATTTTAGCCATATACAAATTATTTAAATTTTCGGAAATAAAACGTTCAACAGGACATCTAATATAAAAAGAACTTAAAACTGCTCTAATGGCGTTCATTAACAATAAAATTATTCTGAATTTAATTTTTAATGCCTTTACGCAACTTTGGCTCAGGTTGAATGGATGAACTGGTGGAATCAAGGAAGTGGGAGGAAACGGGAGATCCCGAGAAAACTCAACAACATTTGGATTCAATCAATTATTCCATGCATCGAGTTCCACTGCGTTATGCAATAATTCACTGGAGTGCTGTACCGAACAAGTGAAGAACACAAGAAAACAACGGATGTCAGAAGATAACGCGATAAACACGACACAAAAAAGTTTCAACGACAGAAATCTCTTTCAGTCAGACTCGTCTTTACGGAGCATCACAAGAGGTATATGTGCATCCAATGTACAACGCAGAACAACTTTGTGAATGTATACTTCAGTCAATGAAAGGGTAAGAACTTAACGTATACACGATCAAGCGAGGTGCACAAACAATGACAATGGGAGTAAATAACAAGATAAAAGTACACGAAGAGACGATAGAAATAACTATTTTTTTTACCTCAAAGATTTACCATGTTGGCAAATTCTCAAAGATTGCCAATTGATTATCTTTTTTGCATATAGTTGTACAGCTATCCAGTATCTCTGTTTGATTCGTCTGTCCTTCCCTGACAAGCTAATAAGTTCGCTCTTGCAGAGGCCATTCGACATACAGGTGAATCAATATCAACAACTGAGCCAGCAACGCCTCTGTACATCCTTGATATGTGGTTCATTATTATATCGGCTGCAATGGACTTTTGGAGAATCGTTCTAAGATATTTGTGAAAAGTATCTGCATCAACATTCTGAAAGATGTATAGTTTTTTTTCTATGGATATTGTAGTGATACTTCTATCAAAGATGCTGCTCACAACAGCCGTTATGAAAGTTTCAGATTAATGACATTGTGTTACATGAGAAAATCAACTCATCATAAAAAAAAAAAAAAATATCCCGTCAAATAAACAAACCAAACATGTTTGATTCACATGCTCGGTAAATATCTAGAGAAATGTGGAAGGAAATGTATATATGCAAGAGGAGGCGCTGATATGTTGATAGTACAGACATCAGTGAGGGCCTCGCGTGATCAAGATATAACTGTCGTAGCTGATGACACTGGCATCCTCATTCTTATGTGTCATCATGTCACTACTGAATGCAAAATGTATTCTTACAGTCTCGCTCAAAACAGAATGCAAGTGAATCTAAGCTGTCGCATATTCAACATATACAAAATACTTTAGAAACTGCAGTAGACCAGAACCTTCTGTTTGAATATGCACTTTTAGGACGCGACTCACCATCTCAGTTGTATCGTGTAGGTAACGATAGATGATATAAAATCCTAATGCAGAAGAATGCACTGTGAACGTATGCAGATGTATTCAACAACCCTGTACCAAGTCGAGCAAATGTCATCACAGCAGGAGAAAAAGCGATAGTTTCAGTGTATGAAAGTTCAACAACCAATTCTCTCAATGTGCTATATGCTGAAACGTTCAGTAACAAGGCTAGCAGAAACACTTTGTCTGATCAGTCGGTATCGTTACCACCACCATCAGCGGAAGCAAAATATCACATTCTTAGAGTACACTATCAGGCGCAGGTCTGGAGAAGAAATGAGAGTTTAGATTCAAACCAATGGGGATATACAGTTGAAAACTAGTTAACGGATGACGGATCTGCAATCAGCAATTCTTGAAATGTTGCAAAATAGACTGTGCATGAGTCCATTGTTCTTGCTGCCGACATGGTCTTGTTTGCTCACCAGCCTGTGTGGAATGTTATGGATCATACTGCTTCAATGTTATTCGGGATTATAAACTCGGCCCAAGTGACGATGTGTAGCTAAAACCTATTATGATACATTTAATGTGTTTCATTTTAAATTTCTTCTTCCTTTTTTTCGAAATGGACTGTTTCTATACATAAATACTATAAATAACTTTTACATAAGAAAAATGTAGAAATGTTATGTGATCAATTATTACTTTGGCCTTTTCTTTGTACAGTCTTTAGTTTAAAATACGCACACGATCAGTACAGGTTCCCTGATACAACATGATGAAAATCAATTTAATTAGAACGTCAAAATCGGATGTTTAGAGAAGGAGAAAGTCGCATTCCTGAAAATTAGGGTTACGGAACAAATATATGTTAGGTGAAAACGGCACGGTAAGCGTTGGTAAACTTCTGACACGTTATTTATGACGAAATTCTGTCTCAACGAAACAAAAGGAGACCTTATTTGGATCTGTTTCGGGTTCATCCATTTCCAATCATAAAATACCTAGAAAATCAAGGTATTTTGTTACAAAAACCATTATACATGGCCAAACAATCAATTTTCGCATCACATGGTTATTTTATCTAATTTAGAAATAATTTATTTAATTTACTTTAAGGCAATTTGAATTTGAACTTATTTTAAGGTCTTTAGGCAACTATGGCTCAGGATGATGATGGGATGAATTGGTGGAACAAAAAAAGAGAAGAAACGGAAGCACCCCGAGAAAACCCACGTACACGGTGTTTGTTCACCACAAAGTCCACATGGCATGAGCAGGGACCAGAGGTGAGCGCTCTACCAACTGAGCCACCGCGGCCCCACTTTAAGGCAAAAATCAAGTATTTATCCTATGCTCGGGAGTTAGTGTATTTAAAGTCATAAGCATGGTGCTTGGTAATTGCATGACAGAAAACGCAACACCTTGCGCCACAAAGAATTAAGTACTTCCCTTAGTATTAAAGACAGAGCAAAGATATAGATACCGTTGGAAAAAGCAGACTTAGCTCTATAATATTTGTATCGACGTATTTTCCCTTCCCATTGACGGTTTAACAGTTATTCGCAATTGAAATAATTGAAGAAAACTAACAAAACATGACTTTTGGAGTAATAACCATCATATTTAAATACGGCGGCAGTACACACGAACTGTACCTACGTTTGTTACTTCTACCATCCACTGTCTTCAATTTGACGTGAGAACGAAGTGCCTAGCTTCACTCGTTGAGATGATATTATCGATATTCCTATGAAAGGTGTTCCATAAAAAATTAAATATGGCTACTGAAAATGACAGGAAACTGCACGATAGATTTTGGTAAACTTGTGATATGTTATTCAGGACGCAATTCTGGGCCAGGTAAAACAAATTTTTAAAATTCTATTGCAATTAATTCCGAGTTATGTTGTATTCTGTTGACTGGACTATTTAGTGCCTTACTCACTTTAAGTCTTCACCTTGTGGAACAAACTACTTCTATCCAAAGTATAAAACAATGACTGCATTTGGAATCTAAACTCAATGACTGTCTATGACACAAGATACCGTGTGATGTAATTCCCAGAAATATGACCCTGACACTCCAAAATGTCATTCTTTTTCAATACAAATTAAAGTCTATCAATAGCTTCAATCAAAATGCCTCAGATCTTATGTCAAAAATAGCAAATACTTTTTACTTACATATAAATCCTTTTGGTCCCTGCTGTGTAATTTTTACACAAAATGTGCCTGGAGTATGAGATTCGTCACTGTTGCAATCCACTGCTATATGTTGATCTTTGTAGAAATAACTGTACGCTCCGCAGTTGTCCTCCCCCTTAGGGTCTTGGCCAGAGGAACATTGGAAGCAACGTATGGCAGCAGCTATTGAATAAAAAGTTGATACACATTTTAAGAACAAAACATGTTGAAGTTTTATCGGAGGAGGAAATTAACTATTCATTTTTGGTAAACTTTTATTTTTATATGGGCCAGTCTAGTAACTTTGGACTTCGGCCAGTCACGATTCGCCCCTTAGCTATTAAGATCACACTCATGCTCCTGCCGGGACTCGAACCCGAGACTTGTTTATATATAATACAACATATTAGAGTATCACGAAAAGCTACTTTGGTTTCCTTGTAATTTCATTAAAAATGAAATTACAAGGAAACCAAAAAGGATTTAATATTTCCTAAACTGTCTATTAAAAAAGATTTTTTTTTTTTTTTTTTTTTTTTTTTTTTTTTTTTTTTTTTTATTACTATTATCTTTTACAGAACTGAAACTCAATAAATACATAAGTTTTGTTGCATATTTCCATCCTCTGTATGTTTTCTTCCGCCTGGTCATACCTACAAGCACTGCAGAAACTAAATAGTCTCTTGCAAAGTTGATTGATTAAAAATCAAACGATTTTTATTTTTTTTAAAAAAAAAACAACAACAATGATTTAAATCAAAAATTGATTTTTTTATATAAAAAAGTAGAAATAAAGTGTGGTATTTATCATTATGCGATTTGAATCATACGTAAGCTAGAAATTTACCCTTTACTCCTTACGTGCTGATATGCTCTTATGACGTAATCCAGAACCAAAGTGATAGACTTAGAATTTCAACGAACTACTTGACTGGTTCATTTTGATTACCGAAATTCTAGAAGAGAAGGTAGGAACCCAATTCACATAAGTTTACAATTTGTATTACAAATATATTTATTTTGTAATACATATGAAAACAAACACACACAAAACAGAAAATCCGTTTTTGTTTACAAAATACAAATTGTTGTTTCGTAAAATTATCTAGTTTGTGTATTTGTATCAAAATTTGATTTGAATTGAACTGATTTCTTCACAAATTGCTCAAAAGCAATTTATACTCAATGGAAGTATAAAGTTTGCCTATGTGCATGCTGAAGGATGAAAATGCAAAGCTGCGTATCCTCTATTGATCTGACTGCATTAAATAGCTCTCATCGAATTGAATTTTCTCTAAAAACCTTTAGCAGGGTGTTTACTAAATGTAAATTTTCAAATTTCATGTTTTTTCCGGTTCTTCCAGTCTATTTTTCTGCTTTTTTAAGGTTATTAATTTTTAATATTTTTCTTCTTGCAAACAAAAATGTTTATCAATTAAGAGACGCATACACAATCACATACTATTTCTTTAAATCATTACAGAACATGAAAAAATAATTATGTACTAACTAAAATGTACGTTTTCCAGAGAGTTCAAACAAGAAAATAAAGTACAATATCTCCTACCAGAAGACAGTTGGGAAAATTGTGCAGTAACAAACAAACAAATAGTACACCCTAAATGTATGATTCATATTTTTTAATAAAATTTCAACAAAAAATTAGTTCAGATCCATAATTAACGAAATATAATTTACCTTCCTACATATTTAGTTGAAACCAACCTATGAGTCATAGTCATTCCATGTCAGTTCAACCAAGCCATGACACCCATCATCTCAGATTTTAATGAAACTTGGCATATTTACTCCTCTTATATACATAAGTAGCCATACCAAGTTTTTTGCCGCTAACTTATTTAGTTTTCATTTTATAGCCAATTAAAATTTTGGAAGGTTGTCAGTTTTCCTATTTCCGCAGCTGAAGAGACAAGTTGGTCTTTCAGAATAAAAAAGTAATATATTTCTTAATTATAACTGAATCTTTGTGAAAATTTCGATTATTATGAATGAAGAAAAAAATATTTTGTTAACAATTTTATGATTTTTGTTGAAGAAAACATGGTCTAACATAAAGTCAAATATCAATAAAAGGGAATGGTATAATCAGAGAAACCTTTTTCCGTATTTATTCTAGAGTTGTCTTCTGTCATGCAAAAAAGTAAAATTTATGGCTTTTTCATTCCTTCCTATATTTTTTTTTATCTTAACTTTTACTCTGTTTAGTTTTATTTATATATAAATAGGGTGATTAAGAACTAAGTACTCTGGATATGGGGGATAATTCGGTATAAGATAAGATAAAATGAATTGTATGGGCGGTAACAGCACTATGGCTTACGCCCGTCCCGATACGGGGGAAGCCCCTTATCTTTGTCACGTCTAAAAATAGCTGTTAACTAAAATCATAAAAGCATATAAAAGATGAAGATGTAAGCTCTTCAGAAAAATAAAATCGTAGTAAAAACTAAAAATGTAGATGGTCTTTAGCATAAAAGGTAAAAATGTGAAGGCTGTAAATAGGCCTTCACAAAAATAAAATTATACTACATAAAACTTAACAGCTATGTGACATAATCATCTCAGAGAGACGGAGATAATCCCGTCTCACGGACATAACTAAAAACTCTCCGCAACATACCCGGTTCATCCCCTAACAATGACGCCATGTCATTGGGTATGTTATAACGTTGTCTGAGATGATTATATCCGGGACAATCTAAAACCACGTGACGAATACTTAAAACCACATTGCAATTATGACAACGTGGTGGATCCAATCGTCGTAACAGATATCCGTGTGTTAGGCGACTGTGTCCTATACGTAGACGACATAAAAGGACTTCTTCTCGCCTACTATCTCGGCAAGATGATTTCCATGGAGCAACTGTTAATTTAATTTATTTCAATTTATTCGCAGCTACGTCATCCCATCGTCGCTGCCATTCATTCCGTGTAATTTGCTTATAATATATCATCATGTCCTGAAATGGGACATGATGTATATCAATGTTAGCTCCTAAAGAGGCCTCACGAGCAGCTTCGTCTGCCAATTCATTGCCATGGATACCAACATGACTTGGTATCCACGAAAAGACAACCTCAGGATAATTCGGTATGTGACTCCTGACATCGAAACAATAAAAAATGTTCCTATTAATATGGATGAAATTCCGCTTAGTTTTGGAGATACAGTGATTCCAACTTGGAACCCAAAATTGACGCCTCCAGTGGTAAGCAAATGAATAATTCTCGAAAAATCAGAAGCGATGCATTGAATGAAAATTTCATTTTTTTTCCGGAAGTATTGCAGAAAATGCATGTGTTTCTCATAGTTTTAGACAAGGCTCACTGGCTTAGTATTGATTGAAACCCCGTAAGGTCTGTGATAAAACACTGATGAAGCTTTGAATTTTTCTGTCCTTGAAAAAAAATATTACAGATCCTTGTGCACATGCAAATAAGCATTAGACCACATCCCATGGATTTCACTTAATATTAACGTACTTGTATTTAACAGCACAACGTTAGATCCATTGTGTGATACACACGCGTCGTGAACGGCGCATGTGGCAACGTGGAGGTAGCGCTCCACGTATTCTCGACCCACGGTACGAAGTGAGGTGGGGTGGTCAGTCCCACGCTCGACCGCCTTTACCTTCCAAAGGTACCTATTATTATCAAGGACACCGTTGGTACTCTTTTTGATAGGGGGCTGAGAGCACCCCAGAACGCCAGACATCGGAATATTGCGCGAAAAAGTCTCCACCGGGATTTTGAACCCGGGCCCGCCGATCCGTAGTCAGACGTGCTACCGCCTGAGCGACAGCGACCTCTACATTGCACGGATAGTGGATTACAAATGGCATATCATGAAGGTTACAGTGTTAATATCTCGTGGTAGCTTCGAAAGGGAACGGACTATTCGGTGACAGGTCTCATAAGAATTATCACCAAATAACCTTTCCTTAGCCTACAAGCTACATATTTTCCTAGGTTATTTCCTCTCATGTTTTATCAATAGTTTCCAACACTGCAGTGTAAGCTTTATTATGTTGTTCATCATCACTAGGAAATGCAAAATATCCAATAACACGACGCTGTGCTACTGAAAATTTTTAAAAGTTATAGCAGGTTGACAACACTGATAACACGGTGACATCGTGTTTTTTTTTCACTCCTGATATTCACCATGTTGTTACAAACAAATTTACGCAAACGGAATTTTAATTCAATGCATCGTTTCTGATTTATCGAGAATTATTCATTTTTTTACCACTGAGGGCGCCAATTTTGAGTTCCAAGTTGAAAACGCTGTATCTCCAAAACTAAGCGGAATTTCATCCATATTAATAGGAACATTATTTATTGTTTCGATGTCAGGAGTCACATACCGAATCATCCCCCATATCCAGAGTACTTAGTTCTGAATCACCCTATGTATATATAAATAAAACTAAACAGAATAAAAGTTAAGATAAAAAAAATATAAGAAGGAATGAAAAAGCCATTAATTTTACTTTTTTGCATAACAGAAGACAACTCTAGAATGAATAGGAGAAAAAGGTTTCTCTGATTATATATACCATTTCCTTTTATTGATATTTGACTTTATGTTAGACCATGTTTTCTTCAACAAAAATCATAAAATTGTTAACAAAATATTTTTTTTGTCGCTTTGTAACATTAGATGGAGATTTCTTTTTTTTTCTTAATTCCTCGTATCTTCATTCATAATAATCGAAATTTTCACAAAGATTCAGTTATAATTAAGAAATATATTACTTTTTTATTCTGAAAGACCAACTTGTCTCTTCAGCTGCGGAAATAGGAAAACTGACAACCTTCCAAAATTTTAATTGGCTATAAAATGAAAACTAAATAAGTTAGGGACAAAAAATTTGGTGTGGTTACTTATGTTTATAAGAAAAGTAAATATGCCAAGTTTAATTAAAATGTGAGATGATGGGTGTCAAAACCTAATTTTTTTGGTTGATTTGACTTGTAACCCAATAATGAAATCACGACGACTAAGGTATGCAGGACATGTAGCTCGGATGGGGGAGAAACGAAGACTATATTCCACCGGTTGGTAAACCGGAGGGAAAGAGGCCGTTGGGAAGACCAAAACCATGTTGGGAGGATAATGTTAGAAGTGATCTATGAAAAGTAGGTGTTTGTGAAGAAAACTGGCTTCATTTTGCTCAGGATATAATCCTATGGAGAACGTTTTTACTGCGGCGATGATCTTGCGACTTCCGCAAGCCATAAAGTAAGTAAGTAATAAATTAAGAGATAGTGAATATCATTGTCTCTTTCTTTCTTTTTTCTCAAAACATCTTGCCACTCTTCAATAATAAGTACTACAGTATTATCCACTATTTCAGCTTCTCCGCCACTTCTCTTATCCTGCTGGCTTCTTTCCACTTTCTGAGTAACTCCCTAGAGTTTTGCTGTATCACCGTTC
>JAGDQP010001838.1:71472-114494 GCA_022664845.1 Lepisma saccharinum
ATGTATTATTAATTTTTAATATATTTTTCTTCTTGCAAACAAACAAAGTATATCTATTTTATCAATTACCCGACTAAGATAAAGTTGCCTAAACACAATAAATAAAATTCAATTGAATTTAACCTCGCCCTGTTAAGTAGATGCTTCAATATGAATTGGCTAGGTCCTTCGGAACAGCTCTCGCTCCGTCTTCAGGCCATCGTAGAGATGTAATTTAATATGTCTGTAGTTTTTTGAGAGATTATATTGTATGTAAAGTTCAATAAATATGTATATGTAAGTATGTGGAAAGATGTGTATTATTTATTAACCAAAACACTTCAGTTCAATTGTAAAACTCACTATTTTTAAGCCGGCCTGGTGGAAGAGCAGTCTGCGGCGGTAGGCTATCGGCTCGATAGTCTCGGGTTCGAGTCCCGGCATGGGCATGGGTGTGGATTTTAACAGCTAAAGGGAGAATCGTGACGGGCCGAAGTCCAAAGTTACTAGACTGGCCCATACAAAAATAAAGTTTACCAAAGTTTTTTTACCACTATTTCTAAATCACTCCGGTGACACTGTTGTTTGATACCAAAGACTTCTTTTTTTAAAATAGTGAGCGGCTTTGGCCATATTGGAAGAACTGGAGTCGAATATCTGCCATGTATAGGTAAAATGTACTTAAGTCATATTTACAATAAATTACTGTTCGAGTATAAGAATTATGAAAAATAAAAATTATCAAAATATTGTATGTACAGGTAAGCACAGATGTGTTAAGATTCGAAATGAGTTAATATCGAATAAATAAGTGAGAACTTAAGAAAAGTGTACCTCAGTGAATTAGCTCGTAGTAGCGTTTACATTATTTAACATACAATCTAATCTCACAACGAACTACCCATATATTTAAATTACATCTCAACGACGCCCTGAGGACTGAACAAGTGTCGTTCCGAACCTATCCAATTCTTATTGAAGCAACTACTTACGAGGGCGACATTAAAGACTCTAAGGTGAGTCATAATAGTTGTAATTGGGTCTTTAGTGCGTTTAAAATGGCTTTATTTGCATTCAAATACTTGATAAACTATACATTGAAGTTAAGGTAAGTTCAAAACTTAGTTTAACATCACACCTAAAGTATATAAGCACATTAATCCAATTTGAAAATAAAGCAAGACATGCATGGTTAGAGTACAGGATAAGACAAAGTTGAAATGAGGAGAAAAACAGAGCATCAATCAGAAAGACGAAGTATAGCTAATATCAGCTAAGGTACCCTCGGTGTTACCACACCTGTACTCGTAAGCCTCAGAGTCCCTGAGAGCTTCTTACAAAAAATAATTACTTTACGTGCCTCATTCTGTGATCATAAATATACAAATTCCGTAAAGTTTATTTCGACTGTTTACAGAGTGAAAGTAATAATGTGAAAATTTAAGTTAAAAATAATAATAAAAAAATCCAGGTTTCCGCTCGAATTCCAGGTTTCTTCCAGGTCCAAAATAAAATTAAAGGTTTTCCAGGTCAGTAGAGACCCTGTTTAGGCAATTTTGGATCAGAGAATTGGTCAAAATAAGAAAGTGGGAGGAAACAGAACCCTGAGAAAACCCACGCACACTGTTTTTGTTCACTACAAAGCCCACATAGCACGAGTCGGGATCGAATCGGGGACCTCACGGACCAGAGCTGAGCGTTCTACCACTGAACGACCGCGGCTACAAAATAGCTCTCATACTTTAACGAATATTGTCATGGGGTGTTCAAAAATTGATAGTGCAATTTTGAGGGCTGAAACTAAGTGACATGAACTAAAACTTAGTCAACTTAATTTTTAATGTATTTATGTCCTTTTGACATCTTTGGCTCAGGCTGTAGTAAACTTAAATCCTAGAATATTTCGTTAGGAAGATGCAGCCTGTAGAAAACAGGCAATTGTGATTATAAAATTTGTACTTGCTTAGGAAGAAAGGAAAAGACAGAAGTCATTTTAGAAGGAAAGCCGATACGTATAAACATTGTAAATTGTTTCGTTTTCGAACTTAATTACGCTGTATATTCCTGTGAAATCGCTTCATTCGTCGTGTATCGACGAAAGTAACGTACAAGTTTCCTACCTGTTAACTTTCCTTTGTCAAATATACCGTAAGTGGTACGCCATGTCTTCCTTCCTTTTCAAAATTATTACAAGCTGTTGTAATTGTCTATTTTCCATGGCTATCTTCCGCTGTATTCACATTTCTTCTCCAAAAAATGTCTTAAGGCGAAAATCTGGTTCTTCTAAATCCACATTGGTGATCTCCAATTATTTCATCTACATAACCACTTAGGCGTGTTAACAGAATATTACTTAATACCTTGTAACAGGTTGGAAGTAACGAGATTCCGCGAGTAATTATCACTGTCCGATATATCGCTTTTTTGTAAATCGTAACTATTATTGAGGTTTTCCATTCCTTCAGAAGCTACCCCTTTCTCCATATAGCACTTATCAATTTATGTAGTTCCTTGATTAGTACCGTTCCTCCTGGTTTAATTATTTCGGCTGGAATATTGTCTATTCCTGGTGATTTGAAAATTTTCAATTTCTTTACCGACATTTCGATCTCGATAGGTTCGGGAATCCATGGTTCTGTGGTATGGATTTCAAATCCCTCTGTTTGTTCCCCGTTGTTTACATTAAGAAGTTTGTCGAAATAACTTTTCCACACATCGACATTTTTTTTAGTCGGATCCGCCTGAAGATTTCCACGTTCATTTCTAATCATTCCTAACTTCGGTTGGTAACCTTTTCTTAACAAGTTTACCCCTTTGTATAGACCTCGTATGTTATTTGTCTGTCCGTTTTCCTCTATCTCTTTATCTTCTGCGTCAGATATTCTCGCTTTTTGTTTCTGAACCCAAGTGTGGCGTTTCGTTTCGCATTACTGTAGTGGTTGGTATTTGCTTCGCTTTTATTATTTAGCCATCGTTGCCTTGCTTGCTTCCGTTCCTCATGAAGCTTAAGGCATTCTTCAACAAACCAAAGTTTGTTTTTATGTTGTTTCTTCTCACCTACACGTTCCTTCGCTGATCTTAATTGTTTTACGAATTGCCTCCCACATCTTTCTTACATCAATTTCATTATTAATATCATCATTATTATTACTCGAGTCAGCTAGGATTTCGAACTTATTTGAGAGTTCGAGTTGGTAATCTGCTTTTATGCTCAAATTATTTAATCGTTTAACTTCGAATTTCAGTTGCTTTTACCCCTTGCTTTGCGATGTATAACTTTTCCCTTACCTTTGTGATCACTAATTGATGGTCGGTATCACCTTCCGCTACTCTGTACGACCTAACATCTATTATGTTGGTGTGTCTTCGTCTATCTACTAATACGTGATCGATCTGGTTGGGAGTTTTGCCATCCGGAGATACCCATGTGTGTATGTCTTTGTGTTCAAAGTACGTCCTCTTTACCAGCAAGTTTTTCGAAATCGCGAAAATTATCAGTCTTTCTCCATTGTTGTTGGTCTTTTCGTGAAGGCTGAATTTGTCTATAGTAGGTCTAGCTCATCGTAGAATATATCTTTGTTGTTATCATTAGCCACCTCGGTCGGAGCATGGACGTTTAATAAAACCGTGTTGCCCTATCGAGTACGTATCGCAACGTACGATAGTCTTTCGTTTACGAACTCTTTATTCTGAACGGCCTGAAGGGTACGGTTCTTACTGAGAAATCCTGTTCCGAAATCGTGAGACTGTGTTCCCCTGTAGTAGAAAGTGTACCCCACCGAACTTCTTGTATTGCTAATATGTCTAGCTCATACTTCTTGGTCTCGCGTACCGCCACCTGAAGAGCGCCTGTTTGATATAATGTTAGTACGTTCCTATTCTAAGGTCTTCCTTAATTCTGTTCTTAGAGCCCCCTGAAGCAGAGCCCGCCCGGAGATTCGAATGAGGGACTAGTTTACCTCCGGAATATTTTACCCCAGGAGAATCCATGAACCATCTGTTACTATTTCTTGACATGTTTTAGCGGTGTAGAGTTGTCAGCTCTACGACCTCGCAGTAAAGGTAGACATTCAAGATGTCGTCCTCTGTCCATCTCTGAGCCTTGCCGATGTCATTCATCTTCAGCCTCAGAGTGGTAATGGTTATGCTGCTTCCCCTCACCATGATATTTTTGTTCGGGGTTATCATCGATCCCTTTGTAGATCCCTCTACTAACTGCAAGGCAGCAGTACTGGTTTCGGTCCGCCCCGGAATATTTCCGGTACCCACCGTATCTGGTCGGCATTCCCCTATCCGCCACCTGGGGAGGCGCCTAGTGGGAGACCAGTAACTCCAACCCGGATAAAAAATGAGTTTACTATATACGAGGGGAGTCTAAGGAGAATTTAGAATACCATAGTAAGCTGGCATGTAGAGACGTAATATTATGTCAAATACTTTAGACACTATTACAAGTCGACTTTTTGCCCTGCTGTCTCATTGCAGCTGATGTTGTGACGTCAGAAATTAGACAGAGTAAGTAAATCACGGCCAAAACAGCAATTGAACATCACACACTTCCCACCTCGCCAGGTCCACTATAGATGAACTAAATTGAGAATTATCAGCTACCCTCCTTATTCACCAGACCTGGCAGCAACTGACTTTTATCTGTTTCGGCATTTGAAGTAGGAGTTAAGAGAGAGCGATTGAAGACGACGACGATGAAAGTATGTGTGGTGTGCCATGATTTACTTATTGTGCGATTCCTGACGTCACAGTAATCAGCTGAAATGAGATAGCATGGGGGGGGGGGAATTTCAACTTGTAATAGTATCTAAAGTATCTAAGCACAATATTACGTCTGCCAGCTTATTATGGTATGCGAAATTCCGCTTGGACTCCCCTCGTATATATTTTCGGGATATGAACACACGACGATAGATAGTTACATACCTGCATAATCCTGTGTATACGTATCGAGATATCGAACAGCTGTGAGACTAGTATTAAGCATTACTTACATCGTTAAAATAAAGCACACCAACAATTTGACGTCTTTTACTTTTGTAATACGTATGGAAACGAACACACATAAAACACAAAATCCGGTTTTTGTTTACAAAACAAAAGATATCGTTTCGTAATATTACCTACTTTGCGTGTGTGTATAAAATTATTTGATTTCTTCACAAACTGCTCAAAAGCAATTTATACTTTATATAAACTCATACATAAAGTTTACCTATAGGTATGCTGAAGGATGAAAATACAAAGCTACGCATCATCGTTGATTTGAATGCATTAAATAGTTCTCAATGAACTGAATTTTATCTACTAGCAGCTTACGATCAGATCGAATGAATGATGATGGGAGAATTGGTGGAATGAAGGAAGTGGAAGGAAACGAGAAAACCCTAAGGAAACATACACAGAGTTTTTGTTCTCCACAAAGCCCACATGGCACGAGCCAGGATCGAATCGGGAACCCCACGGAAAGGGTTTTAAAAAAACGGATATTTTGAAAAAAAAAAAAAAAAAAAAAAGACAGCCCACTTGGGCCCAGGCGGTTTTTTTTCGGGTTTTAGAAATAAAATGTGTGAATGTATGGAAACGTCAAGCTGTGTACAGACCTCAGTCGGTAACGGTGTGTCACTACTGTTGAATCAGGAGCTTTGCAGTGAACCTGTTGTGTGTGAGGGGGGGGGGGGGGGTCACTTCATGGTAGTGCACTGGATTTATGCTGCAGATGGTTCGGAGCCTAAGGTAATTGTAGGTTCCAGTATTCCGCCATTCACAGAAGAGACTGAGGAAAATGAGGGAGAACCACTTCGGGATGGTCTCACTGAGTACGGAGTAGGGTCTAATTTAAAAGAAAAATCTTTCAAAAACTTTAAGCAAATTTGTCTCAGGCCGAATGAATGATGATGAGGGAATTGGTGAAATAAAGAAAGTGAGAGGAACCGGGAGAACCCCGAAAAAACCCACGCACATAGTGTTTGTCCACCACATGAGCACGGGCTGGGATCGAACCAAGGATGTCACGCACCACAGGTGAGCACTCTACCACTGAGCTACCGCGGCTCGGCTAGGATCTGAATTGCCACTCAACCTTCCCAGTTTCACTTGGCCGTCCAGCACACCAACCACCAGACGGTGTAACCATATATAAAATTCTCATATGATCTCCTGATTATCCCTGTGTTCTGGATAATAATAAGTGCTCAGGGGCACCCGGGAAACCAAAGAAAGGACCTACCCACTTATAACCAAAGGTCCTTCGTGGTAGTGAGCGTTATGACGCGTGGGCCCCAAAATGAACTTACAAGGGCCCTTAGATAAAATGAATTTTATGGGCGGTAACAGCACTATGGCTTACGCCCGTCCCGATACGGGGGAACAAGGGCCCTTAGAGTACTGATCAGGTCTTAAATTACCAAGTAGCTATTAAGTAAATTTAGTGCCTTAAAAGAATATGAATTATTAAAGCCCTACAGTAGACCTGCTGAGATAACTTCAGCCCTGTCTTTGTTGGTCATAATAAGTATTGTGTGTCAAAACTGAAAGAACGACAAGACCCTCACGTTATCAGTAGAAGCAAAAGTGGTTTAAGTATGGGCTTCTTTATTGGGTAATATTACGCTTTCAAGACAAAAGGGTCGGGGGCCCACCCGGGCCAGTTCGCTCCTGCAAGTGTTGAATCAGTATTGTATCTGTTTGAAAAATTATATTATTATTGATAATATTTGTGCACTGAATTGATACGATAAAGACGTAGTTTAATTTAAAATTTTACGATGAACTTTAACAATAATGCCATTTGTAAGTAACTGTAAAGACTGAAAGTAAAGAGCATTAAAATCTATCATCTTATTAGTTGGAATAATTAGTTAGTTCTAGTCTGTTACGGAATCAACAGATGGAAAGTAGTTTTAGTCTGGAGTACTGACTGAACTCCAATACTTTCTTGTATTTCAATATCACAAACGTAAAATACTGTTTGTTTTAAACGGCAATACTATTCTACAGTTAGAATGACAGTCGTGATTGTATTCTAACAATCGAATATGCAATGTATTTCTTTAGTACGCACTTTTGTAAAATGCTCTAATTTCAGGAATTATTTAAAAACAAAATTAATGAAAACATCCCCTGAGTTTTAAAGTGTTTTTTTTTTTTCACGTGGGCCCATCTTGGCAAACCCTGCCCACGGACCAGATGTGAGCGCTCTAGCATTGAACGACCGCGACTACAAAATAGTTCGCATACTTTATGGAAAATTGCCATGGGATGTTCCCAAATTCATACTGCATTGAGGGCTGAAAGTGAAATGAACTAAAATTTACCTTAGTAAACTTAAATCATAGAATATTTCGTTAGGAAGATGTAGTTGGAGAATAAAGACAATTGTGATTATAAAATTTACAGTTGCTTAGGAAGAAAGGAAGATACAGAGGTTATTTTACAAGGAAAGATGTTACGTAGAAGTATTGTAAACTGTTTCTTTTTCGAACTTAATTACGGTGTATACCACTCTGAAACCATTCATCGTATATCGACTAAAGATACGTACAACTTTCCAACATTGTAAGTTGCTTTGTAAAATATAATAATGGAGGGCAGTACCAGTTTCCGGCCACTTAAGGAAAACTCCGACTTTGATGATATGTAAATCCGATCATTTTATATATTGAGTCAATATATAGCTTACAGTTTAAGTCATGTATTAATGCTGTATAAAATGAAAAAAAAAAAAAAAAAGTAACCCGTTTGAAGAATAAAACTGATCAGATAGCAAACATATGTTTCCAGCCACACTTGTCAGTCTTACTAAATACATATACGTAACATAAATAAAGAAAAATAAAATATAACAATAATCATACATCACAGATAATATAACATTCTAGGCATGGAAAACCTAAGAATGTTTGTTAAGAAGTGTTTTGACAACTAAAAAAACTTGGCTCGTATTTTTTTTCAAACAATCAAATTAAAAAATGCAGGAAAAAATAGGAGCTTGCTGTGTGGTAAAAAAAAAAAAAAAACTGAATTCTACTTCGCCTAAACATTTGCTTATTCTATCTATTAATCATCAGAACTGTTACCGCCCTAGATTCACACAGAAAACAGTTTTCTAGACGATTACGAAAAGTCATTTTTACATGGGAACCCATTTTCTAATCCAGACCCTTTTGGGAGGATAAGTGAAAAGACTCGTTGCCTTATAATCAATCGATTCCCAATGAAGACACAGAGGTTAATAGCCCATGTTAAACTGTAGGTCATGTTCTTATTACATATTCATCCGACGCAAAGAAATGGTAAAAAAACCATCGGTTCACCTGCACAGAACCTTTAGGTCAGGAACTTTCTACGGGCACAACACTCAGAACATAAATAAATAATAATTAAAGTTGAGAGAAAGGTTGAAAATTGAAAACTGGTCACTTTCAGTCAACTGTGTAAGATCTCAAAATGCAACCTAATCCACTGTAGCTTAGTAAACAGTATATATATATATTTATTTATTTTCCAATTTAACGAAAAAAAAAAGTTTTAAAAAAGAATGAACAGAAGGTAATTGGATCGGATCTGAGGAATAATCGGCCGGCTGGCCGAGCGGTAGACCATCGACTTGAAGGTCCCGGCCGGGTCATGGGTTTGGATTTTAACAGCTAAAGGGCGAATCGTGATGGGCCCAAGTCCAAAGTTACTAGACTGGTCCATACAAAAATAAAGTTTACCAAAGTTTTATCTGCGGAATAATAGCCCAAAATTTGGAACAGTCAATGAGAATGCAACCTGCTTCTGAACATCGAATAGATTTACTAGAAACATAAGTTGGGCCATCAGAAGCCTTATTTATTTACTTTTAAAACTCTAGTGTACGGAAACTGGTGCCACCACTCTAAGTAACGTCATATCTTTCTTCCTTTGCAATTGCCAATTTTCCATGGTTATCTTTTGCAGCGAACACCACATATTCGTAAATTTTACTTTAGACTTTACTAGTTATGGTAGCTGAAAAGGAAAAACCAACAGCTTTTTCAGTACAAGTTTTTTGAATCAAAACTTTTACGGTAATAAAGAATTCCAATGAAAAATTATTGGGTTAACTATAGTAGTGACGCACCAATTTTTAGAAATTTACAATAGGAATTGAGATAATTGTGTGATGTTTGAGAGTATTAGGGAGGTAAATATTGATGTTGGTAACATTTGAAGTGAATAATGATATAGTTTTAGTGTGTTTTGAAGATGTTTTAGGACGCACTGTATGTTGTGGCGGAAGGAACTATTTTGCGTAGAGTTACAGTTGTCATGTGGAAGGCGCTAAGGCAGTGTTGAAATGTCGTGTCTTTGTGATGATTGTGACATTTCTTGCGTTATTGTTATTGAATCGTATGGAAATGACGAGGGAAAGTGCATTTTGAAGGTTATTTAGCAGAGTATTTATGTAAGGAAAGGAAAAGGCCCCGAAACAATTGTACACGACTTTCTAATGGAAATTGGGAGAGTTAACACGCCTGTGTGCTGAAGGTAAATGTGAATATGTCAAAATATATTTTGTAAAGATACATGACCGCACCTAACTTTACCTAACCTCCACGTTCATATGTTCAGTAATTTAAGATAATTTACGAAACAGGAAAATAAGGAATTATTATTAATAAGTGTGAACATATAAAAATACATTCTGTAATGATATATGACCGCACCTAACCTCCACGTTTGTATGGTCACTAATATAAGATAATCTACAAAAAGTGCAAGAAAACAATTGCGTAAACCGCTCGCCTCCCATGAACACGTAATGTGTGTGTTTTAAGTGATTTTGGTTTGGTTTTAGTGATTTTAAACTTGGTGCGTCACTACTATAGTAACGCCAAATTATTTTTAAAAAAGGTTATTTTTCTCAACTCTGGACTGAGCTAAACAGAACTTAACCCCATTTCGTTTCACAGCAAATAAGTTAGTTATCTCATGTGGAAGTCCACTATAACGGAGCATCAAAATTGTAACTAAAACTTTACGGTTAACCAACTTTACAAATTTGGCATCGTTGACATGGATGACACCGCATTTTCCACCCACACTGAATACTTCTTGAAAGCTGACCCGTTGATACTTATACGCTGAGAAAATAAATTATTCGTTAACCTGACTGAAGGTTAGGTTAGTTCACTTTGCACCTGTAAGTGAAATAGAAATGGCATTTTGCTAACGTTGGGACCGCTAATTCTGCCAGGCAGGAGTGTTTTTTCGAACCTTGCCCTTTTTATGTGCTGAACATTGTCTTCCTAGTGCCCTAATGAATCAGAAACTCATGACCTACATAAAGTATTATAAGTATAATACAACCGAGAACTAGCACTATTCGAAAATAAACAAAAGCAAACAGAACACGCCCATTTCTAATTACTTACCTGTAGAAACCAGAGATAAAATACATATTAATACAAAGTTCCAAGTGGCCATTCTTTGGTACATGTTTTGTTTGATTATTGGTATATTCTTTTTGTCACTACATCAAAAATATTACACTTTCACTTCGCTTTAAAAACAATACTCGTAATCAAGAACAATCATCAGCTTACGAATTTGTGTTTGTGTCACACCTCTCAGTGGTGACAGAATAAACTCAATAAAGATTCAATTGTTCGTTCAACATGTGCCTTGTTCTCGATTTTAACAAACCATTAACCAAATGAACTTTTCTATATGACTATTAACGTACACCAAAAGGGATGTACAGGGTCTTCGTCTAATCGACACAGACTCATTACAGTGTAATATCACAGATAAAATAGATTTAGGGATGATTTTCATGAAAGCTTGCAATTTGGGTGAGTGAAATTAAAACACATGTTTTATTGTAAGGTATGTTTAAGGGTTGGTTTTCATAAAAGTTTGCGTTGCTAGCTTTGCGTGCGATTTGGGTGAATAGCCAATAGAAACACGTGTTTTATTGTATGTTCATTGTAAGGTAAGTGTAACATATGTTTCAATTGGATATTCACCCAAATTTCACGCAAAGCAAGCAACGCAAGCTTTCATGTAAATCAGCCCTAACACTTGTTTCAATTGACTATCCACTCAAATCGCAAGCAAAGCTAGCAGTGCAAGATTTCATGAAAATTAGCCCTTAAACCGTTTACCTATTTTCGTCTGCGGTAAAATTAAGGATAATATAAAGCAACGAACTCCAACAAAATATGGCAGCAATATCTCCGTATATGTCTAATTTATTTTAATCGTTGCATGAAATTACAATGTTGCTCCTACAAATTAAAGTCAGGAGAGTTCAAACTTTCAGAGAAAAAAGTTCATAACCAATTCAAGAACATGATCGATGCCGATTTTTCTTTTTTCTTCACTGTTGAAACAGCTTCATTGTTATAGCTTTCAATATTCACAACAACAATGAAGCGATTTCAACAATGAATGAAAACGAAAATAAAAAATCGGCATCGATCATGCTATTGAATTGGTTGGAGATCGTTGCTTTAGATTATCCTAAATGAGTTTTTGACCTAGAGCATATGAATTTGAAGATTGCCGTTTGGTAGCATTGGTGGCTACTACTGGAAAGTACCAGCAAATGTCTCAATCAAGAATGTCTTAACACAGTTAGACGACGAGGTCGGACGTTCAAGGGACGTCCTGCCAGGCACTTTCGGATGTACAACCACTTACAAAAAAAAGTAAATGATGCTTGGATGTATAAGAAATAGAAGCGATTTCCTCCATGAGAATTGTTCCAATCTACGCCTAATAGTTAGACAAACAATATGACAGTACAAGTGTGCGATGGACTGCCAGGATACTCCTTCATTTGAAGAAAGAAACACTTAGACCCTCAGCATCAATTACAGAACCACGAGAGAGTTAGTTGGAACACTCACACGCACATAAAGAGTGAGTATGCGTGAGAGAGTAGCAATAAGTAATAGAAAACATAAAGATGAAGAGAAAGAAGTAATGATATGAGAAGGAAACGTCAGGAAAGACAGGAAGAGAGAAAGACCAATGAAAAATATGAGAAGTACATTATCATCATGCTAAAGAACACACATCAGTTTATTCTGATTCTCGCCATCGATGCCTCGTATGCTCAAGAACCGGAGATTAATCACTATTTCCAGCCATTATTTTATGCGAAACAAGACACTACCTGGTCGAGAATCGAAGCCAGGTCTCCCTGTTGAAAGTCTGATTCGTTAGCTGCTACTCCACAGGGTTGCTGCGTAAATACTGTATAATAAATGGTATAGTGTTTCTTTCTAAGAATAATAACATGAAAAGTGAATACTTCAGATCAATGACTTGTTAGTTGTCTATGTTACTCCCTTCGAATTTATTTTGCCATTTCTAAACAACATTTGTAAATCGTCTACTTCTCTATAGTGACTCCGTTGTTTCATTCCAAATTCTGAAGGATTCTCCGTTTTGTATGAGAAGTTATGATTAGATTCTTAACGATTGCTTCGTAAAAAAACCTTGGCTTCAACAGGGTTTGAGCATATATTAGCTTGGTTTAGTACTGACAAGTCTAGCATGTTTCCCTTACTTCATCTTGCCAACAAAAGACATATCTAAGCCATGAATGACTAAGTTTAGAGCTGATCTTTGGAAAAAAAAACTTCGTCCTAAAAATTGTTTAAACCAAAGTGCACGTCGAAAGAGCCTAGCAGGGTAAGATGGTGAAAAATGCTTCGGAGGGAATCGTGATTTAGAAAATACTACCATATTCAGCATAAAAAATGATGGCTCTCCACCAAATCTCAGCTCAAAAGATGCTAACCTAACCTCAAAATAAATTAAAGTGTGATTTTGGTAGTTTAGCGATATCTCGGTTGGATTTGCACCTTTTTCTTTAAAATTGAAGATTTTTTCAAGCTCTACAAGATGGTAATTGTTTCATTTATGTTGGCGCAAAATTCAAATTTGTGGAGAGGTTAGAAAATTTGAAAATTGAATCGAAGACGAAAGTGCCACAGAACAAGTGCTATATTGCGTATGCCCACCGCTAACCGGGCCCCTTCCGTCCGGAGGCTTACTCCGCCCAGCTCGCTTCGGACGCACCGTGCCTCCTTGCACACCACGCGGACAGATCTAGTTTATTTATATATATATATACTAGCTTACAGTAACCTCTATTTGTATGCCTAAACAATTATTAATAATAAATATGAACTTAAAAATATATTTTGAAAGAAAAAATCTCTCCCCCTCCGGGACTTGTACCCAGGTTTTTATTTAGTAAGCCAAAGTCTAACGCTGCACCAAGCTAGGACCTGGGAAATAATGGTTTGGTCGTTGTATTTGCAGTGCATGGCGTCGGATCCTGTCAATATGACTTCACATGTGGCGATGACTTCCAACCTTAGTGCGGGGCGTAAAAATTTGTATGAGGCCTTTTTGGTTAGTGGGATATCGATTCCGCGCAAAATTGCGCTTGTGCCAGATTAACAACTCGGAATGTTCCTAGTTAATGGTACTGTACGCCTCGGGTATGAATATTTGTGTATGTAATTTTAACTTAATTCTAAGATTATCAGTCCCTACATGTTAAAAAGGTATATCAAATTGAACAAGTAAAGACCACCTACGGCGAACAAAGTTTCAAAAGAGTTCTAGAGCGTTGGTTTAACATTCGTAAAAGTTGCAAGAAAACCCTCCTCCTCAGAACAAGTAGATGACTGACAGAAACAGCACAAGAGCCAACAATTACAGTCGCCACTTGCTAGAAACCTTCTCTGTCAGAGAAATGGAGGTACTAAGGCCGGACAGAGACAGCATAAGAGCCGAACATATAAAATGCACTTCCAGTCGCGTCCCCGTGAAGCCTCGTCACACTCAACCGAGGATTTTCTTCCCTAAAGAATGGTAAAGTAAAGAACGTGAAACTTCACATTCCAAAGGGCAAGTGGGCAACACTCGTAAAGAGTCAATTTTCAATGACAGACTGGAAACTGGCTAGCTGAACCTTCTCAGCGAGGTCACTCGAGAGCTAACACAAAGCTTCACCAAACTGGGTCATCACCCACAACCACGCTTCGGACGAGTAAAATAAGGCATCAGACTGATACAGCAGAAATAATTTATATGAAATGTAATATATTATTATACTAGAAAGAATATTCGAGTACTGGAGAAAACCCGAAGAGGGAGCACGCGATCACCAAAACGTAAATAAACATGAAGCATAGCAAAGATGTAAAGTAAAAACGAAGGAAAAGAGGGGGGAGAAAGATAGAAAGGATTTCCCGCCCACTAGAGGAGAGAACTTTGAGAACGACCCACCCCATAACACAGAAAGGTGCCTAAGTAGCGCTAACCTCCAAGAAAACGGTCATCAGACTGGATGCGATAAGCTAAAGTTTATCTATAGACACAATTAAAACGCAGAAATTCTTTAAACTTTTAGCGTAAGTATGTGGCACGACACATCGTGGAACACATTAAAGCAAAACACTCCAAATACATTTAAACATACTCGAACTATATAACGAACCGTATACAACAGTAGGACCCGTGACGGTTGACTACACCAGTGGTATTCGTCGTATTCTGGCAGAAAGAGGAGTAAGAGGAAACAAATTTCTAGTCAACTACCTATCTGCCTGAAGGCAGCGATGTTGTCACCTAGTGTTCAAGGTCACTGTAGTGAATGTACCAAATTTCAATAACATGAGGCCAACCGTTCATGAAAAAATATTAAAATAAAACACAATACATTGATAAATTTAGAATAATTAGATTACGTGCATTCACTTTAAAGAAAGCAAAGTTACGGTTAATAGCAACACTTGCATTGGTCACAGCAGTTTGTATTGAAAACATATCACCTTCGTGCAAAACGCATAACTTATTCAAAAACTTAAATATTGAGCTACTCCTACTTGTTAAAGCTTTCGCAATGAAAATTTATATACCCTTTTCAATCATTGTTTATTTCAATAAAGAACATATTTGGTTTAGTTACTAACACACAGAGTAACATTTTGTTCTAGGTTAGATAATTCAAAATTTACTCTGGGAAAAAAATCATTTCTGACAAGATTGGAAAATACATAACTTGAGGAAAATATTCCCGACAGATCGTAGTTTCGGGTTGGAAAAAAACTATTTCGATTTCATCTGTTCAGTTTTTTGAAATGTATTAGCACATTTGAAACCAGTTGGACAGAAATAAGGTTTAACAAAACGAGTTCACTTTTAGCAATTCAAATCCTGTTTTTGAAATAATCTGTAAATCACTGCTTTTTATATGAACATGACTTCGTATAACTAACTAACTCTACGGCTTATGGAACTCGCAAGTTCATCGCCGTAGTAACAAAAGTAGAAGGTGTAACAACGACGGAAAACTGCGGGTTGTCTAGATGGCAGGGACAAACACCACGTAGTCGAGGTGTTCGTAGAAGATTACAGTGGTATTTTGGCGGGGAAAAGTGTTGACGTGGCCTTAGTGGTGGGTTGAGGTGACATAAGACGTGTTTGTACAAGATTGTGAGGTACATTTGGCGGGAAAAGTGATGAGGTAATCCAAGGACGGGAAATTGCGGGTTGCCTCCTTGGCAGAGCCAAGCGCCACGTAGTCGACTTGTTTGTAGAAGACCAAGTGAGTTCCAATATGATTGCCAAGCCCTGCGAAAAGTTCTGGTTCATACAGGAAGTGTTTCCAAGTTAGTTCCAATATGATTGCCAAGCCCTGCGAAAAGTTTTGATTCATACAGAGGTTTACGAAGGTGAAAGACAGAGTTGGTAACAAAAATTAATAAAAACAAGCGACTAAAACAACAAGGTTAGAAACAACATTCAATAAAAACAGAAAGACCCAACAGGTTTAGAAACAACGAGCAAAGTTAGAAAGAAATCCTCGGTCATGGAAAGAAAGAGACAACAAAAGTTGAGAACAAACTCAGTGAATGTGAGCAAGAGGGGGCAGAAAATGGGGAAGAAGCAGACGAATGAATAACGAGTACTTCCTTTCTTTTTTTGGTAAAAAATGTACATTTTTTCAGTTGGTATGCTTCCAACACCGTACTTTTTTATTCCCAGATTTGGCTTCCTGGAGTAACTTTGATTTTTTTTTTTTGCTAGCCAGGCTAGCACCCCCCAGAGAGCTAAACCTTTTTTTTTTTTTGGAAGGTATGCCTAAAGAAATGTGGATCTTGGAAAGAGGTGAGTGGGCAAAGATATTTTTTTTTATCTTTTAATCTATATTTATTATTTTCATCAAGGTCATTATGAGTTTTCCTCATAATCATGCTTTAAGGGTAAAAGAAAAGCAGTTTGTATATTGCTGGATGATTAGATGGGCATGAGGTGCATTTGACAAGACAACACTTTGGTACAAATACGACGAATGAGTTATCTTCTGATCTAGGGGCTGATTTGGAGGCATTTGGAGGCTGATTTGGAGGCATGGTGTAGTGGTATAGTGTGAAGAGAAGTGATAATGGTATATGTCTGAGAGTCGAGGCTTGGTTTTGCTGTTCGTGTGAGATTATGATATTATGGAAGAGTAGGTGGTTGTTTTCGAAACGTTTTGTAACATATTTTATGCGTAGTTTTTCTAGGTGATATAGTTCTTGTGGGAAACTTAGGGCCATATTTATGAATCACTCCCAAGAGGTGGGTGGTTCCCAGGAGTATATAATTTCAATGTCCCTGGGAACCACCCACTCTTGGGGGTGATTCATAAATATGGCCCTTAGTCTATCATATAGCTCTTGGGTCGGGCTGGGAAGTTTTATTCTATACGTAATACGCAGGGCAGGTCTTTCAAGTATTTGGAGTTTTTTTGTAGAATGTATGGTCAGCGGCAATCCAGGCATTGTATCCGTAAGTGAGAACCGGGCGTAGGAATACTTTATTTGTGTTTAGTACTGTTCCTGGTTTTAGACCCCATGTGGTTCCTGTAAGGCGCTAAAGGGGAAGTACAGTTAGACAGTGTATTAACATTTTTGGTCATATTACAAAAACAAGAAAGTCAATTTAAAAAATCCCTAATACAGAACTGCCTAAGGAATGTCTCCTTCATTTAAAAATGTAATGGAAATTTTAGGAGCAAAACTGACCTCGTAGCATAATTTTAAATGTAGATGCTCTTGACGCCATACATTTTAAATGGGAGAGAAATATGGAGAAGAAGAAAATCATTTTTTTTTCGTGTAAAACGTGGATTATTTTTTTAAGCCTTGACAGAATACTTCTTTTTAGTATCCTCTTTCACTTTATGTATCTTTCCCCTCCATCCTATGTACCAATTCTTTGTGAGGTTATTAAAAATAAAATTCCTATAGTAATATATGGGCTTCTGTCTTTCTCAAATCGACCACCAGATGCTCATATTTACGTTAGGGTTTCTTTTCCATGTTCGTACTTCCGTGGTGACCACTGACCAGTGTGCGTGGGGAGGTAGAGAAGACGACACTGGCTGGTGTCAAGTGACATGAAAGGGTCGTGAGCAGACATTCCAATAGAGCAGAATTTCCTTCCTCTTTCATTCATCAGGGCAAGGTCGTCAAGTCAAAAACGAATATATGGCTTACAAGATTGGGGTTACCAGAACTATTTTGACTTAGAACTTTCAAGCGAACCAAAAATTGAAGGACATTGCTGAATTGCCTTGTAACAGTTTCTGAACCTGTGTTGTACAGAAATAATGTTATATTATTTTATTTTCTCAAGATAACAGCGCAATTTCGGCCAATTTATTTTAAATATATTTAGAAAGGGGAAGCTTTTTTGTTTTTAAGGAATCGGCTCTGACCTTGTTCAAAGTACAACCCCATCTAGGGTTGCCACCTTTTGATGGATGAATCACGGGACACTCGGCAAAAAAATACGGGACAAATCTGAAATAAATTAAAATAAAAGTAGCTTGTTAGGCCCTGTACTACTATATTACTATATGTACAATTTAAAACTTCCATAATAATCAATTACACACAGATAACGCCTTGCATGTAAATGCTCACACCCCAGAAGCACGGTAGGCGGATAATGGATATTTCAATTTCCTAAACACAGTTAACATTAGTATTTGTACTTCAAATAATAATAATAAACTTTTTAAAAACATTCTTTTCTTAATCAATTCGTACTAAAAAGTAAAAAAAAAATTTATGCATGCCTGAAAAGAAAAGCATGGATGGAGCGCCTCATTCTTTTCTTTTTAGTCATGCATAAATATAATTATTTTTTACTTTTTAGTACGAATTGATTAAGAAAAGATTGTCTTTTAAAAGTTTATTATTATTTTTTCGAGTTATTTCGATGTTCGGATACATTTTTTCAAGCTAAATGTTTTGTGATCCAAATCCCAAAGTGTTATGCAACTAGGAAAACCCAGGTTAGTTGCAGGCTAGTATTTATTTTAGGATAAAGAAGTTGAGAATTTAAAAATATTAAAATTTACTTTTAAAAATATAGAAATATATTAAAGTAACAATAGAATATTGTATTGTCACCGTACTTACGTTGCCCTGCAAAATTTCATCATTCTATGACGTCGGGAAATGAGTTCAATTAACGTTCTAAGATTTGATGACACCACAAACCATTGTGAACTAAAGAAAAGGATGTAAAAATGACTGTGTTAATTCAACACTTTTGAGTGTCCTTGGGCGACCACCGTTTTGGTCTTGAATAAACACATCAAGCAGTGTTGATTTCGATGATTCAGCACAATAGGTGTATTGTCAGTGCTGATTCAACTCAATGAAGAGTGTCATGCTACCACTATCACAGTGTTGAATCACCGAAATCACACAACAAATTACGTTGATTCTACGCAAAAAGTGTGGTCGTTCTGGGAAAAGTGGCCGAAATATATTGAATTGACACAGTCATTTTCTGCAGTGTGTTATCAACTAGAGCAAACACAAGGCTTCGGTATTATATCCCCAGGCCTAGGACTCTCGTTGGGGTCTGGGGATATGAACAGAATCTGCTCGCTAGTCTCCATAGAAACAGCTAGAAAAAAGACCATCCTATTTATTTGTTAAAATTATCGATATGTTGAAAATATGTCTATGAATTTACTACTGATAATAAATCGTAAATTTTACCCAAAATACGGGACATCCCGTATTATACGGGACAGGTTGCAACCCTAATCCCAGGATTGCCAGATGTAGTCAAGAAAAACAAGGGACAAGATCAGCCAGGATAGCAGGAACCAGAAACCGAACCCGAGACTTACCGATTACAAGGCAAGCACTCTACTGACTGTTCTACCCAGTGTTTCTTTCTGTAGATTTAATTCGGGAGGGTTCGTGGAGGAAGAGGCTCTTAAGCCCCTCGTACACGATTCAATAAAGCTTGAACAAGAGCGTTGAACAAGCAATTGGATGAAAATGACGTCACGAGTCAGAGACTCCACACAGGAAATCTCTTGAATTCAAGTCTTCTCATCCAATTCGTCCTATTTAGAACCTGTCCTATTTTTATTGAATTCAACGCAGTGATCTACCAATCACATCGCTGGTGACTTGAACACGTGATAACAGTGCTTCCGGAATGCTAAAAATTAAGATGTTAACATGGAGCAGGGAATTTTTAAAGCCTTGTTTTTATGATGCGAAATAAAGATATTATCAGAAAATCAAAATAAAATAAATAAAGTATCGCTACAAGAAATTCCATCGCATCTTGCTGAGGTAAAGTGTACCTGATGTTTCTTCTGTAGCTTTTGTACAATCACTATTGCAATAGAAATTGACACAGACGGTTTACTATAATTCCTAATAAAGTTCGTATTGTATTTAGAAGCAGTAGGATATTAATATTTAAAGTACCCCTGAGTTGCTCATAATTTATGTGGAAAGGTCGAGTTTTTATTTACTGTATGTAGGAAGTTCAAAGCTGGTAAACATAGAAGTATCTGGGTACACTTTACTTTAGGGCATGAAAAAATGTAATCTTTTCCAACGTGTGTGGAAGGGCTGTAACTTAAAATATAACAAAGTTTCGAGTCATGGAAGTATTAAATTAGAGTGAAAAAGCGAAAAGTACTTGGAACTACTTGGCTGCTTGCACGTTGGTGAGCGAGCACATTAAACCGTGCATGAAATAGCGAAAAGTACTTGGAACTACGTGGCTGCTTGCACGTTGATGAGTGAGCACATTAATTTGTGTATGAAATAGCGAAAAGTACTTGGAACTACTTGGCTGCTTGCACGTTGGTGAGCGAGCACATTAAACCGTACATGAATAGCGAAAAGTACTTGGAACTACTTTGCAGCTTCCACGTTGGTGAGCGAGCACATTAAACCATGCATCGCATATAATAAAAAATCTAACCTTCTTTAACCCGCCTTTGCTTATTCAACATTGTGGCCATGATTTTTGTAGCAAAATAACGTGTCATTCATAATACGACGCAATGCTATTAATATACCGCCGCATCCCTACAATCTGCATGTAGTAATGAACGCAAATAAATGTATTCCGACACGAAGTGTCACGATTAGTATGCCTCCACATGGCGCTATCTTGATCAACTGGAGTGCGTATGTAACGAAATAATAATAAAATATGCATTTTCACTTTGGATTGTTAGTTGTCGTTAGATGTTTATAGAAGTGCGTGTAACCGGAAATAAATATAAATTTATAAGGATTGAAAAGAGTTTTAAATAAAGCAATAAAAAGTCGATGTTCGAGGCATCACCAACTACGGAATCGCAGCCGTTAATCAGGTTATTATTTTATTAAAAGCGACGCATATCATGTTTAACATTCACTCCATGTTCCTGCTTTCAACGCAGAAAGTGCAAATCGACTCACGTACTTTTGGCTCTATCACACTTCCGCTTAACTTATTGAATCGTGTACGAGCACCATCCAAGCACTTTCAACACTACTTGGATACAACTCTTTGATTATACCAGTTGGATCGTGTACGCACTCATCCAACTTCTTGTTCAAGAATTTGATTCAATGTTTATTGAATCGTGTACGAGGGGCTTGGAAAATATAAATAATGTATATCGACTCCAATGTACTAAAATATAAAATAACAATAATTTAACTTAACATTATATCGTAATTCCCTAGTTAACCTCAAAATTACATGAATAATGGTCATAGAACGTGCTATTATATACGAATTTCAGTATACGTATGAGTAATACAAATGTCGAGACTAATTATTTCGAGGGAGCGGTTGAAAATCTCCTGGGGACAAAGCCCCCCCCCCCCCGAAAGCATGCCTGAAAGAAACAGTGATTTTAGCTCGTCGGTTATATGGTCATGGTCAATATATGTATCCAAGATTATATTATGGTCATTATATAATACCGTAAGTGGTCAATCAATCCATAAATGCTTATAGCGTGTGTAATAACTGATTAGCACTGTTAAATACTCATAATTGAATTTGCAAAACTAAGTGTATTCAATAAAATTTCATTTTGTATACTATTCGGAAATTCTTTAAACCGAATTTGTTTATTTTAATGTATAGATAAAAAATATGTAACAATTGATGCGTCAGATGTTTCAAGTGCTGAATCAGTCCGGCAGCCGATAGATAAACCCAAAATTTTGAGATAAAGTTTTTTTTATTACCCTTGAGCAACTCCCACAATTCAAGATGGAGTCCGCCAATAACGTCACTGTTCAACGTATTATGACATATGACTGAATATTATCGCATGTCACACTCAAATTTTTTGTTTCAAGTTTTTTTTTAAATGTTAATAACGTTGAAGTAAAGTTGCCTATAACATCACTTTTCAACACGTGCCATATGACTTACTCAGTGCAATATCTCGGAAACTATTAAGAGGGCAGAAAATACTACTCTGTCAATTTGAGATTTTCAAGATGAGAATTGTTGCAGTCATCTTGAAGGAGCATATTGAAACAGTCACCTGCAGCGTTGAAGAGTATGCTTCAACAGTGTATTCATGAAGATATATTTTTGAACTCATTTTCTTCCAAGTGTTAGGGATGTATCGGTATCGGTGATATCGGCCACTTTTTGGAGTATCGGTATCGGCAAATGGACACCGATACTTACCGATACATTTTCCGAATAATTTTTAATTTGTTTAATATTAACAGCAGTGGCACTCATCTTTCATGGTTCTCTTTAGACTTAAAATTCGTCTAAATGATTATCGATGGTATAATCGATTCCTTTATGCATGTGTACGCCTTTGATTTGCACTACTCAAATGATATTTTTAGTCAGTCCATGCCAAAATAGTAGCTCATGTTAGAAAGAAGTAGTAGTAACTGAAGGAAAGCCAAAGGTAACTTCAGTCATGAAGGCACACCCGGGATTCGAATTTCGGATCTCAAAACAGTCAGAGGTTTCAATTAAGAACAAAATGCTTTGCAAGTGAACCACTCTACGCTCACTTTGTCAGTAATTTCCCTTTAGTCTTTACTTACATATTAGAAAAGGTAACGGTGTTTCCTGTAATGCGCACGCGCCGGGAACGACGCATGGGGAACTCCACATATTCTCGACCGTTTCGTAGTAACTTCAAGTAAAAATAAAGTGAAATTAACCAATTTCATAAAAAAAATATGAAACATAACAGACTTGTCAGTTATCAAGCTTTTGTTCCTTTTAACAATCCACCAGACCACCATGTGGACTGTACAAAGAACTGAAGAAAGTTGGACGCGTTTAGAGAAAATAATATTTATTATTTTGTCCGAAATATATTTTCTGTGTCTAACGTAATATGAAATTCTGCTTTATATTTTTGTATGTGAAATTTTGACCATATATCTAATATACGGGTGTCCATAAAGTCCGTTGCCACCCCGTATATCTTCAAAACGACTGGGAATATTTTAAAAAACGCAAAAACACGCCCTTCATAATTTTAAGGGACTAATATTTTGAGCTATAACAGTTTCACTACGTATCCGCTAGGAGGAGTAAACGGAGGTCAGGGTCTACGTGAAAATGTCAAATGACAAAAGTGGTCGAGTGATACCTAGTGTCAACGGGTTTGATACAAGAAATAATTTGAGGAAACCTTAAAATTTCAAATTGTTCCATATTCCAAATGGCAGTAAGATGAAACTAAATAGGGTCTTTCCAGTTATACTTTGCTGATTAAAGTTTCGGAGATACACGCGTTGAAGTTATTTATTTATAGGCTGAACATGTAGAAACTTTTTAGTGATTAAGGCATATGTACGTAGGAACATGCTGGAAAATTCATTGTCAGCAATTTGGAACCTCTTCACAACACTGACAATTTACATCCATCAGCAAACACTCATCAAGAAAATTAAAGAAAAAGAAAATGTTTCGAAATGTTCCTAGCATTACAAAACTATGGGACTAACATAGCAGCTTACTTGTGGGTATGTTAGAACATCGAAAAAATCATGACAATAACAGTTAGATACAGATTTCGCTGTGAAGAGTAACTTCTAGACCTCTTGCTGTCTGAGTGAGGAATGGAACTTTCATCTTACTGCCATTTGGAATATGGAACAATTTGAAATTTTAAGGTTTCCCCGAATTATTTCTTGTATCAAACCCGTTGACACTAGGTATCACTCGACCACTTTTGTCATTTGACATTTTCACGTAGACCCTGACCTCCGTTTACTCCTCCTAGGGGACACGGAGTGGACCTTTATAGCTAATAATGTTAGCCCCTTAAAATAATGAAGGACGTGTTTTTGCGTTTTCTTATATTCCCAGTAGTTTTGAAGATATACGGGATGGCAATGGACTTTATGGACACGAAATGTGACCGCCGCTATTTTGGATGGGGTCAACATAGCGACTTAAAACTTTCGGCAAAATATTTCTTTTGCCGAGACCTTTCAAACGCTATATTACTCGACCCTCTTTGCCATTTGAAATTTTCAAGTTGACCCCTATTTGGTGGGGTCTGGGGTGGATCTTTTATAGCCCAAAATTCAAGCCCCTCAAAATAATGAAGGACGTGTTTTTGCGTTTGCTCATATTCGCAGTCGTTTCGAGGATACACGGGGTGGCAACGGACTTTATGGACACCGTGTATAATATTACAATGTTGATAAATTCATTATTTTGAAAAAGTCTTATAATACATAGGAAATGTGTCCAGAAGTATCGGTATCGGCAGTATCGGCCTCTTCAGTATCGAGTATCGGTGGAAAAGTGGTATCGGTACATCCCTACCAAGTGTGCTTTCATACATAAAAGAATGTGGTTGAGATCAAAGTATCTGCTGCGTTTTATTGGTTCTTTTAACTTCTTCCTCATAGTTCTGTAACTGGCTAAAGCCACATTAAACTGTAGAAAGTATTAAAAAGTGAGAACCACAAGCCTAGAAAGTTAATTGCATCAGGAGCATCATGTCATTATATCATTAATATATTTAACATTGGCGTTCCAATTATTCAAGATTTGTAGCCTGCAATCCGATTATTCGGGATTAAATGAGGCTACTATCAGTTAATATCTTGTCTGAGTCAACTGGAGCGTGTTTCTTTAGTTTGGATCCAAGCACAACGAGCTTTGGTATTGGAAAGAGAAAGCTTAATGCAAGCCTTGCAAAAAAGTTTGCATTTGCTTCCTTTCGAATCCTTAAAACATAATGACAACCGATGATGGCATCATCACTTGACTCGCTATGTTTAAAATGTTTTGTGGATCAGTTCTAGGATCCAGAGGGTCGATTAGACCGCTTAGTCTCTGCTATATTCCATCCCTGTCTGATGCAGTGCTCGAAGTGGGGTGGGGCTCAAGGGGCACTCCGTGTCCTTAACTTTTTCATTTTGGATTTAGCGTACCCTTACCTGTTTATTATTGGGAGCTCATTGCCTTTACTTTCAATAGACAATCGCCACCAGTAGGTGCAAGAGTACTTTTTCTAGCCCACTTCTGTAATCGTTCCCTTATCTTTTCTAATCCACTTCGAACACTGATCTGATGAATTTCTAAGCTTCATTTCCTCTTTGTGCTTGTCTTGAATTGTATCTTTACTGTCTTCACACATCAGATCTTATTTTCAATTATGGCGCAAGTATTCAAACTTATTATGTTCTCAACGTTTCAGGGCTGACAAGTGATGATAATAACTATGATTCCAACTTGCATGTGACTATTTCATGACTTGCATCCACTGTTTCTTTGAGGGATGCTTTCAGGGGGAAGGGGGGCTTTGCCTCCCCGCGGTTTTTTCCCGACCACTTGGCATTCGAGCATCTGAGTTGTTGGTGAATCTGGATGCAGATCGTCCAAATGTCTGCCGTATCCGTTTTAGTGTCTGTACTCCGTGGATACTTGTTTGTCCGCGGACTGATATCTCCTTGTCAACTTCAAAGATATCGGAGACATCTATATCTGAGTTCCAGCAGCGTTTTCGTGAGCTACGGAGTCAGTACCCGAATTTTATATCTCTTTTTACCGATGGGTCCAAATCAGATGAATCTGTTGGATGTGCGTTTGTTATAAATGGGGAAGCCCACCAATTTTGTCTTAATTCCAAAGCTAGTATTTTACTGCTGAAGTATATGCCCTTTTAAAGACTTTGGATTTTAGTCTCGTTCGTGGTTTCAACCGCATCCTTGTTTGTACAGATTCACTCAGTGTTGTTCAAAGCCTCGATAATATGTATTCTAAACATCCGCTCGCGCAAAATATCCTATGTAAGACACACGCCATCTGCTCTGCCGGCGGTGAGGTTGTCTTTTCGTGGATACCAAGTCATGTTGGTATCCATGGTAATGAATTGGCAGACGAAGCTGCTCGGGAGGTCTCTTTAGGAGGTAACATTGATATTCAGCATGTCCTATTTCAGGACATGTTGATATATTATAGACAGGTTACACGGAATGAATGGCAGTGAAGATGGGATGACGTTGTTGTTAATAATTTGAAAGAAATTAAGGTAACTGTTGCTCCATGGAAATTATCTTGCCGAGATAGTAGGCGTGAAGAAGTACTTTTACGTCACCTACGTATAGGACACAGTCGCCTGACACACGGATATCTGTTGCGACGATTGGATCCACCACATAGTAATAATTGCAATGTAGTTTTAAGTATCCGTCACGTTCTCTTAGATTGTCCAGGATATCATCATCTCAGACAACGTTATAACATCCCCAATGACATGGCGTCATTGTTAGGAGATGAACCAGGTATGTTGCGAAGAATTTTTATGTATGTTCGTAAGACAGGTTTATCTCCGTCTCTTTGAGATGATTATGTCCCTTAGTTGTTAAGTTTTATGTAGTGATTAAGGGATTATTGTTTTATTTTGTGAAGGCCCATTTACAGCTTGCAAGTTTTTTAAAAATGTTATGCTAAAGACTCTATACATCTTTAGTTTTCTTCTTTTTCCATTTACACCTGTGTTTTATATTTCCGAAGACTTTTACATCTTCAGCTTTCATATGATTTTACTGTTTTAGTTTTCGTATTTTATCCAAATAACAGCTAAGTTTAGACGTGACAAAGATAAGGGGCTTCCTCCGTATCGGGACGGGCGTAAGCCATAGTGCTGTTATCGCCCATAAAATTCATTGTATCTTTATCTTTACCGGGGCTTTTCAACCGCGCCCCTGGAAGAATTAGTCTCAACAATTGTATTACACATACATATACTGAAATGTACATAATAGCACATTCTATAAATATTGCGCATGTTATTTGGAGGTTAACTAAGGAAGTACGATATATTGTTAAGTAACATTATTGTAATTTTACATTTTAACACATTATTTATTATCAATAATGTGCTAAAACATGGGGTCAATATAGATTATTTATAATTTTCGTGAGCCCCTCACGGTCGTAATCTTCTGAAACAAACACTGGATGTATCTATCCATATATCGATCCACAAACCATTCCGGAATGCAGGATTATACCGCATGAAATCTCTCTTTAAGAAAACAATCTTCAATAGTAGTTCATGGACCTGAGGTACACTAGAACGTAGCGAGGGTAGTTAGTGCGCCCTGTGGCGAAGTAGAGAATCAAATCGAGAATCGTAAGCATGTGTACACTTGCCAGTTACCTTCTTTCTTTGCACTTACCTCCTTTATCAGAAAACTGATTTTGATTATAACATCAACTCACAGTTGAGATACTCCACTGTTATCCTAAAATAATGATGAAAATAACTGATATTCTGTATGATTCAATCATACGACACAATGCGTTGACCTGTGATGTGATGTCTGATGACCTCTAGAACTACGGGTGCTGCACAAGGAGTCAAGCCATTTTCATCTTACATAGACTTCACTTAAAAGTTATCAATGATAAAAATACTTAATAAAAAAATTGTGGGTGTAGCATATGACATATGGCACAATGAGTTGAACAGCCATTCGAATCTGAGGAAAATCAGAGACAAATCACAATGTACCAGGTTTAAATCCAACAGCAGACAATTGCGAAATTTTTCAGCTGTGCGTCAAGGCAGGAGAATAGGACGTGTAATGGAATAAAGATAGCATTTAATCAAGCTCACATCTATCTAAAACTACTGTAGAAATATACGTAATTCCGTTTATTAAGAAAGTAAATCTCAGAGTGGAAAATTGTGCTTTAAATATCGATCAATATCAATCTTAGATACGGATCAGCGTCGATCTTCGATATCGGAAATTTCGGCAAAATTGTTTGTCATTCGATATTGATCGATATCGTACACCAACATCGATCGAATTTTTCACATGTGTTATTGATATTGGCCGATATCAATGTGCTAGTGACAGTGAGGTAGGTTGATCAATGATATAAAACCATTCCAAAAGTAAAATAAAATTATAATTATCTCAATATTAAAATTAGTAAAATGGCTTAAATCAGAAGCAGTAGATTTTTTAAAAATAACAGTAGATCAGTATCATCGGACAGTAACATGTCAGAGCCGTTCAGGAAAAGTTTTAACAGTGTGCCGCAAATTGGATTTTAATATAAATAATTCAGTTTCATTCCTTTTAAGCAATTTGTATTTCCATTAAGTCGCAATAGTAATTTAAAGTGGTTGACAGTGAACTACTTTTTGACCGCTAATTTCAAACATACATGACCTTAGATTATTTTTATAACGTGAACTTCTTGAAAGTTTTAATTTTTGAAAATGCATAGAACTAACTTTATTTCATTTCATGATTAATTTTTGTGTGTGGTGGATAAACAAAGTGGGTAAAACCAAACACACCTAGGAAATGTACTACTTTATGTACTTCATGCACAACTTATTTTGTGCGAGTGTATATAAATTTCATTTTGCTTAATACTGGTCTAAAATTTATTTCCAACAAGGAAAACAATGCTATGATACATGATTCACCACCATTAGCCATTAACTCATGACCAGAGCTAAAACCGGGTCACTTTTGGAAACCGGCACATAAAGTAAATAGCGAGCGTAGATATTCTAAAACAGCAACCATCTCATAAATATGTATCATTTTGTAACATCTCATAATAATCTAGTTACAGAAACTTCTAATAAATTAACACTTTTGGTAGTATAGTCCCCTTTCCTTTAAGTTTTTAAATGCGCAATTTCTGTATCCTATTTTCACTAGCGAAATGCGCGAGAAAGTGGGGGCAACTACTCCTCTTCACCTCCTAATTGCAATCCATGACTCATGATCATAATATGCAGGCAAGAAAGTTATGTGGTTATTATATAATTGCATAAGTGATCAATCAATCCATAACTGCTTATAGTGTATAAACGGTAAAATGTAATTAATTAATATTTATAATTGAATATTAAAAAATAATTTTATTATTCAAATTTCATGCTTGCACGCATATTGATCTTGTATTGCTATTGGGTAATTCTTTCAACTAATTTTGCTTATTTTTTAAAGACCTACAATTTACATGATTTGAAAAAGTTGTAAGAATTTGATACATCACATTTTTTAAATTTGTATATGAGGGTGATGAGTGGTTCGTAAGTCAATGCATTTGTTTTTTTATCCAGTGCGAAGAAAGCGAGAAGAAGCAAAACTAAACTGAATTTTGGCGGTCAGTTGTTTGAGACAGGGGGAAGGGAAGAGATGGGAGAAGTGCCCCTAAGCTATATGTTTTGCAAGATCTCTTCTGTCCTTTCAAACCACAAATGATTCTTGTGGACCCTTCTTGGAATTTTTCCATGGAAAATGATAAGGAACCAAGTCATGAAAACCTTACGCAAGCAAGATTTCGACTTCGTAACAGAGCCATCTGGATGTCGGCTAATGGCAAAGACGAAACTCGAAACTGTAACCCCAGTTCTTAAGTAAGTTTAGTCTATTGTATGATTTGCTAATCATGATTTTGAGATGAGGTCGCCAGGTTAGGTGTTGGTCAAGGGTGAGTCCCAGGTATATGACTTGTTTCGAAGCTCGGATTGGGTTTTGATGAACAGATAAGGTGAGACGTGATGGATTTCGTTGAAAACATGAGTGATGTTTAGAAGGAAGGAAAACGATGGCTTGGGTTTTATGTGAATTAATGGAGAGTTCCCACTTACTGCACCAAGAGGTAAAGGAGTTGATAGCGTCTGTCAAGGTTCTGTTTATATTTTGGATGGTTTTACTACAGGCGAGAAATGCTGTGTCGTCATCGTATTGGAATAGGTGAATGTTGGGAGGTAAAGGGGGTATGTCGGCAACAAAGAGTAAGTATAGTAAAGGTGATAAAGCGAATCCTTGAGGGATTCCACAGGGGAGGAAAATGGGATGTGATAGGCTGGAATTTATTGAAATGTAGGCAAGACGGTTCGTAATGAAATTGAATATGAAGCGAATGTAGGTTATAGGTAGTTGGAAGGATTGGAGTTTGTGGATAAGTGCTGTGTGCTAAACTTTATCAAAAGCTTTTTCTAAATGAAACAGGTCGAGACAGGATGGTCGGGAGGTATTGAAGTGGTTTGCAATTGTATTGACGAGGCGGAGGTGTTGGTCATTGATGGAGAAGTTGGGACGGAAGCCGGCTTGGTGGAGAGGCATGAGGTTGTGATGGTCTAGATGGAGATGTAATCGTTGGACGAGGATTTTTTCTAAAGTTTTACTGAGTGCAGAGGTAAGTTGGATTGGTCGATAAGAAGAGATTGAGTGAGCAGGTTCTTGGGGTTCAAGAAACATTAGTGTTTAAGAGGTCTTCCACTGTAGGGGGAAGAGGCCGGTACGCAAGACGAAGGTGTGAAGTATTGCAAGGAGTTGGATGAGGGAGTAGAGAGCTTCTTTAAGATGTCTATAGGTTATGGTGTCAATGCCTGGTGCAGATTGGCGTTTATATGCTAATGTTTTAGTAATTTCTTCCGGAGTGATGGGTTCAGTAAGTGGGTGTTCTGGGAGAGTATGATTAATGTTTGCCTGTAGATGGGGAGATGAGAAATCTAATCGTTCGGCGGGATGACGTACGAAAGTGTTGAAAGAAGGTGAGGGGGTGAATATTTCTGGAAAGTAGTCTGCAAATGCATTGGTTTTCTTATCATCAGTGTGTAATACCTGGTTGTTTTGTATGGGGGGTTATGAAGTTATGATGTATTTACCAGTAAGTGCATTAAATGTTTTCCAATATTTTGTCGGGTGAGATATCTGCGAGATTATTGCATATTTTAACCCACTGTCGCAGTTTATATGTTTTAATGTAATTATGAACAGTTCTCTGGATTTGTCGATGTAATCGAAGTGATTCTGAATTTCCGGTTCTCTGGTAGTCACGATAGAGATTTCGGGATCGTTGTATAAGTCGTAGATATTGTGGAGGAAGTTTTAGTCTATAGGGATATTAGGTGGTTTGTGGGATGAATTTTTCGGATGCAGAATGAAGTGTTGCTAATGGTGTCAATTTGATTATAAAAGTCGGTTTCAGTAGTGTGTGAGGTATTCGGGTTCAAGCGGGTATTGATATAATCTCTGTATCCGATCCAGTCTGCTTTGTCGAAACGCCAACGCTTTCGCCTAAACGTCGAAACGCTTTCTCACTCACGCCTAACCTTGAACAGCACAAACTGCCATCGTACTCTGCACTGGGTTCAATGCCTGTCGATCGAACTGCTTTATAGGAACTGTTCGCCAACCACAGTGCTCTGTTCCATTTCGGTCGTGTATTATAGCTATCTAATGGCATAACAGTAAAGACAATTGGTTCCAATCTATTTGAACAACCTAAGGACAAACGAGTTTGCCTAAACAGTGTAATTATGTATTTTGTATGGGGATCTTGGCACTATGTTTGCATGAATGGCTGCTTTGACTAGTGTTAGCGCTGTATAGTTGGGTCAGATCCGTTATTGACTATAACCAAGTGTCGCAATTATTACCTAACTCCAGGTTTACAACCATGTCGCAAATAGGTTGGCTAGCTCAGTTGCTATTGCTATTCTTTTACTGATAACTGCAAAAGGTTGGTCATGGAGTGGCTATTTCAGCTACCAGTTTCAGCTATTCCAGTTACCATTCTATCATCTACCCATGTAGTATTGCATCTGTGAAGCTAGGTTAGCATCAGTGCAGGCCCGAACCTGTTAATTGTAAATCAATGCCCTACCAATCGAATAACCTACATCCATTAACAACCTGCTCCTCGATCCAGCCATTGACTAAGATTATGCCCATCTATCATGTTACAATGGTCCGTGTATAAAAGCAGTGTTGTTCTGTACATCCTGTCCCGTATGTGTTTTAATCGGTGTAAAGAAACCCGTTCTATATTTACCAATTGTGTCTGTTGTACTTTTGCTATGTCCAACAGGGGTTTAATTAGTGGGCTGTGTTTCGTCGACTTAATGTACTACTTAATTACCGATGGGTGTACTGCAGCCTTGCTATATATTCTGTATGTGAATGACACGTCGACTTGACATTACCGTGTTCCATCTTTGGTCTTGACTCTAATTTTACTAACTCAATTACTGTACCTTCTGCGAAGGACCGGTGTTGTGTACTACGTAAATGGCAACTAGACAGTATATTCAGAGTCAGTTTACCCCCAACAATATTCTGTATGATTTTCTTAGCTGCATCAAATGTGCATACATTTTGGGTGTAGTGTATAACACCAGTAACTTTGTTAGACAGGACGGTCAATCCAAAGATATATTAATGAGGCGTAGTGATATTGGTGTCTCGTTACGGTTGCATCATACTTTCCAAAGCTAAAGGTTTACTACATCAACATTGGTTCCTTCGTCTCTATCGTCGTCTTCTTCGTTTTATTATTATTAGCATTAATATTATTGCTCGAGGACCACATCGCAAGGACAGACAGTGATTTCGTTGTTAAACATAATTTTTCCTCTATAAGGGCTGTTATTTTACTGCTCTAGTTGTACAGTACTTGCCAGCATTACTTTCCTTATGTCTAGTATACGGGCTAATTGCAGTAATGCTGCACAAATGGATAAACTTAGCTACGACAGAACTTATCGCTATTCCATTATCGAACTGTACATCGCTATTCCATATCTACAGGCCTCCATTTGCATGTTTCATTTTTCTCCTGAAAGTCAGACATCCCGCCATACGTTAAGAAAGTGGTATATTTATTTCTCTATAGTCTGTGTTTGAATTTTCGAAGTCGGTTAACAAACAATGAAGATACAGCAAACAACGAAGATATAGCGAATTCAAAATTTCGGGAAATTTTCCGGGTTTATTTGTGACATATCTTTTGTAGAGAGGCAAAAAAAGTCTTATAATTTTATGTATATTATAGTACCAATTTTTATTTTTGATTATCTGTCGAAAATAGTTTGTCAGGTTAAAAACTCCGGCTTCTTTATCTGGATTTTGCCAATCTTTATTTATGGAGGTAGCGAATTGAAAGTTATAGGGATCAAACTCAGTACCTTGAGATTTATTAGGGTCATCCTGACAATATAGGTCAACTTGGTTGGCAACACTGCTTGTGTGAATATTACATGGTTTAGAAGCCTCCTGTACACCATTGAATATTTCCCTGCTAATGTGTGTGCACGCAAACTCATGCATTATCAGGTCCTTGGTACGATAATGGCTCTAGTCTGGCGGTAGGTTTTAGAACCTCTCATGCGGTCGAAGATGACGATAGCCGAAAGATACTGAACAGGTCCGGCACAAAAACGATTCATTTCCTCTCTGAATTCCAACACTTTTTTTTCGATTCTCTAATTTCTTTCATTTTATTTTGTGATCCTTTTCCAGAGTAGATTAACATTTCCCCTTGTCATTCTGGTCAATGGCTTGTGCTTTCAACTGGGGTCGTTTCATGCAACAACTTTACGCTCAAATGAATAAATCTCCTTTAATGTCATTCTTGACAGTTTGGGATGCTCAACATTTATTCCTTGATCTTTTTTTTCAATCGAGTGGCTTCCAGTTCCTTCTCCCCTCATCCCTCCCTCTTGTTCACCACTTTGATTTCAACGTCTCCCCCACTTGAGACGTTACGTCCTTTCATACAATGCATCTAAAGCCTCTTTCCTGAGCTAATCTGCCGTCGTGGCATAAGCGTTATTCAACGAGACAGCTAGCGAGTGCGATTTCTACCTAGTTATTTATCATGTCTTGTTAGGACTTTGATATTATGCAGTCTTCTGTCTCGTACTTGCATTTAGGCTTTGTTCACGTCTACAGGTTACGTGACATAAGCACTCTTCTACGTCTCAACAGCTTGTTTTGCGTTCTTATACCCCCTCTCCCTTTAATGAGTTCCTTTGTATTGGATTTACCATGAAGTTTCTATTGTAAGCGCGCCTACGAGTTTGAATGGGTTTTGTAAACTTCTTTGCAAAGAAAAGCAACGAAAAAGAAATAATAAAAATAAGGATTATTTTATCACTAAACCGAACCAATAGAGGGAGCCCGAGGGTAGCATGTGAAGAGATCAAATGAAAAGGAGCTCAGCCTCCTTTTTTCTTGCTGTAAAACTCTTTCAATAGAATTGATAAAAAGAAGCAACAAACCAAAGCAAAAAAAGTTGAGCCTTTTAAGTTCGTTTGGACAACTCTGTCTCTCTCTCTCGAAAGTAGTCTGCCTCGGAGAGACATTGATGGTTTAAAAATACAAACTGGAAGGTCCTTTCGTTTCACGCAAGCTTGTTTACAATTCGAGCTTGAATACCATATGACATGAATTAGTAAGGATATATAGTGTACATAAACAAATACTCTAATATTAAGGCAGTATCATGTACCCCTGGTTTCTGCGATGCCTGCAACCCTTACGGGCGTTAATTAATACAGCTGACAATTAGTGGTGGTCTATGCATGCATGTGTCACAAGTATACTGTTCCACACCTGAAACATTACATAACATTGCTTTCCTCTCTCTGAAAATACAGTGTTACTAACACATTTCTAGACTGTTTTTAATGATATTTTTATTAAAAGTCATTATAGTTTAATCAAATTATCATGAGTTGTCACTATGATACATCAATTAAATACTACACCTTACCTACTCAAGCGGATTTTCTTCGCCAGATGACGCAAATGCAAATGTGTTATCTTCACGGTAATCATGTTTTGGGGAAGGAGTTGAATATAAGACTGCAATTTCTCTTGTTTAGAACTATCAACAGGAGGATTGTGTAGAACAATCCGTGTCGTCACATCGCTTTTCGGCTACAGGAAAAATGCCAGATTTGGTGCTAAAATATCTCAAATGGGTCATCATAAAAAAATTCTGAAATTTGGTCTCCACGAACTTTGTATGGGCTCAAATCACAGTCAAAATGGCAATTTTTATTTTTGAGTGGTTTAGTTAAGAAAAAGTTGTTCGTGGGAGTTAATATTGCGCCTTTCAAGCAGTGTAGTAATATGAAACTGCATATACATATAATTCACGTGAACTGACGAAACCAATTTGAAATAAAAGGTGCAATTTTGGTTGTGAGCTGACCACTAACAAGGCTTCCTTGACACTAAATTGCAGTTTTTGTATTAGATATTTAAGCCCGAAATCCTGCATTTTTCGACGAAAGGCAATGTTTGAGCCCCCATAGAAATAAAGAGATGTAATTCAACCAAACGATTTTTTAAATATAAACACTTTTTTGGTATAGTCTGAAAGCAATTGTCAATTCGTGGCAGAGTCACTGTAGAGCCACTAATCCAATATGGCCGCCGTGTCACTGACCAAAATTAAGTTTTTTTAAAATAACTTTCTGCTATTGAAATTACACAAAAACTTTTATTACACAAATATTGGAAATAAAATTACATTTCCAACGGTGTATAGAACGTTGTTGTATATCAATTAGGAGCAGAAATATGTATAATTTAATGTTAATATGGCCGCCGTGATCCTGACCCAAATTACGTTTTTTTAGAATAATATTTTTGCGATTGAAATTGCACAAGAAACATTTATTACAAAAAATCTTGGAAATAAAATTGCCTTTCCAACGGTGTATGGAACATCATTGTATCTTAATTAGGTGCAAAATATGTATAATTTAATATTCATTAATCTTACTGTTATAATACACAGTACATCTTGCTCCATATAAAATCATGTAACTTCCTTCTACATAAAGGTAGAGAAAATATGCTGATACCATTTTAAAGGTTTTGAAATGATCTACAATGAAAATGCAGCAGTAAAACTACTTAGTGTGTTTATTTCTTATTGTCCCAAAGCTGGTCCTTTATATATATACATATACATATATACGGTGTTCACATGAACAAATGATAAGCAGCGCCGGATTAACATATATGTGCGCCCCTAGGCTAATTGTATACAGTAGGCCCCCTTTCCTAAAATATTTGCGTCACATAAAATTAAGTGTTCATCCAAGCTCTACGAGAAATACAATAGCGCTAAAATATAAACATTAATTTTAGTAATACAGTCAAGATGTTGATTATTATTATATACAATATACAGATTATAGCTTTACAAGAGGTCTACCATAATCCATTTTACAGAGTATACGGTAGTTTCTTTCTACATTTTTGTTTAGCAAAATCTTCAATAAGACTACTGAAATCAATAGATCTTAGCAAATCACTTTCAATTGACAATAGTGTTAGATTATTCAACCTTGACTCCACCATACTTGTCCTCAATTTGTTTTTGATTAAGGTAAGTTTAGAAAATGAGCGTTCAGCTTCACAATTTGTCACTGGTATCGTTAGGTAGATTCTTAACGCCACGTACACATCCATTACTTCCATTATTTGATTATCCACAATCATTTTTAGAAGGGATTGAGTAGTGTTCTTAGATGAATCTATAAATGTGTCCAATTTGAGGAAGTTTTTGAACTGTATCATTTCGTCCACAATTTCACTTCCAAGATCGTGTGGGTAGGCCTTGGCGAGATCTAGTGCAGCACTTCTCAATTCACACTCATCCAATAACGTAAGTCTGTGAATAAAACCAAACATCTTCACAATTTCACCATACGCTTCACAACGTCGTCTTAATTCTGTGCAAAGTTTATCAATGATTACATAAAAGCAACTAGTTTCGCAATTTTCTCTTCCTACCCTGCTAATATCACTGAGTGAACCGTCTGGGTATCTTTTTTAATCTTACGTTTATTCGGGTCTTGATCAGAATAAAATGTTTTAATACAGTTGCTCAACTTTGTGGCCTCATTTTCAATCTCCTCATATTTCTCCCTTAGAGAAGAGACGAACTCAACCAACGACTGAAACATGCGATGACCAGTTACAATGTCTACACCAACACTTTGAAGGCATTTACTTGTTGCCCCAAACCGTTTAAGAATTTTATTCCAAAAAAATATCATAACTGCAGTTTCCAACATTTCCATTTTGCGTAGCAAGTGCTTAGCTTCTTTCTGTGTCTCTCTTTTCTCGCTATCGTCCGTAGCTATGTCTTGCAAAGCCTCGTACACACCGCCGTAGTTTGCTACTAAGGCTAACGTTGCTTGGTCATGACAATACCACCGCGTTAACGACAGCGTTTTTAATACTAATTCTCTACTTTCTTCGTTTGCTGATAATTTGTCTAGTAATATTTTCCAACGATGCGTGGACGCCACGAAAAATGCATAAAGTCTTTGCAAGAAACTGAAGAAGGCCATACATTCTGAAGAATCGTCAATACTATTTCTTCCAACCAAATTCAATGAATGGCCCATGCATGGCACATACAAAGCCAGAGGATTTTTGCTCTTTATTTCTGCCTGAAGTCCACTATATTGTGATGCCTTCATAAAATATATATAACATATAGTAATTATAAATCATGTAAAACAAAAGGAAGAAGAAGAATTATATATATTTCATTCAGTCATCTAAAACACGAAGGTGTTTTTTGGTATTAAGAACAATGTGGCCATGTGTTGACAAAACTATGGTAAAGGCCTTGACAAGAATAAAAATGCGTACGTGCAGAATGCAACGAACTATACTAGACCAGCAAAATACCCTAAAAAGTGAATAACAAGTGCTTAGTTTTAAATGAAAGTTACCAAAGTTGTTTTTGTTAAACCAAGGACCTAAAAATTGGTATAAATAAGCTCTCCGAAATGTGATAAGGTCTCTTGCTGCTCAGTACTGTCATTCATCTACATAGTGCCTTCCTTTCCTCACCTATGGCCTCCTTTGCGTAAGTATTTTTTTTATTCTGGCATATTTGCCGTATACACTCTTTAAAAAGTAGAATTTTGGTTTTCTCTGTTTAAACAACATTATCACTCAGTGTATCTGATAACCAGAAATATTGAGAGGTGTTCGCCGTTTAGGATAGCTGGGTCTCCACGCGGTAATCTGCTTCATTCTGTTTAACTGCAAGTGCAGCCCTTGTTCACTATATGTATAATTAAATCATGTATTACAAATATGACCGACCGAATGTAATAAAAGAAAGAAAATGAATTTTGTGATATACAATCAGAAATTTGCTTTTGATTCAATCTTTCCACTATACTGCCCACCGTCGTACGTTTTGCTATAGATTTGTTTGCTACTGTGATTACCACAAGTTTGGCTATTAATCCTGTCCTCAGCGCCAAAACGACATAAGCAAACTTAAACAAACGACATATTACTGGCATTGTCGTACGATTGACCTCTACAGTTTTCAATTTTGATACCATTATACCATTTTCGCTGCAGAAGCCAGGTTTTTCCCGCTGTGGTTAGTTACTGGAATGAAACACAGGAAACGTTCTAATATGACACCTTTAACACAATAGCGAAATACAACAGACAGCTGATCTATATGTGATAAGTCTGGTGTAGAATCTAAAATAATGGCAAAATACTTAGCTTCCTTTATTTCAGATACAATTTGATCGAAAACTGTAGACTCCATTAGATTAATAAATTCTTCAGAAATTGTTTTTGATAAGTATGATACACGTCCTTTACCTTTCGATGAATATTTTTCAATGTGCCTCTGCAGTAAAGGGTCAAATTTAGCAATCAGTTCGAGAAGACCAAATAGTTTCCATTGTTTACATCACCGAAATTTTCAGATTCACCCCTAAAAGCAAGCCCCCTTTCACATAAAAACTTGGTAACTTCTACCATACGTTTCAAAATTTCAAACCAATATTTCACTTCGTTATGAAACTGTATTTCTAAATCCTTATCCACTCGCCCGGTTTCTCTACTTCGTGCCAACCAGTCTACCATACAATTACGGTGATGTTTTCATGAGCAGCTGTTCTCTCTTCTGCATTTTTCCAATCAAAAAATCCTCCTTTCACAAAAGCACCTGTACTATACGGTGCAAATAACTTACAAACATAACAGAACACATTGTCCGTTGATGGAAAATACAATAACCACTTTCGGTCTAGCTTTTCTCCATTGGCAAGAACTTTTCGAAACAAGTTTACAGACAATTTTCAATTTTGTTTGGAATATTGTCTTAAAGAAAGCGTAAATTCAGAGTCATCACTGGTATTCTGAAAATATGAAGGCCCTTTATCAACACACGTGGCTCTAAAGTGCTCACTAACATTTCCCCAAAGCGCAGCGTCCTTATTAATTTCACTTGTACTACTGAGTAAATTACACTGCGTGATTTCACTACTTGTACTGGGTAAAACACACGGTGCTACACTTACATATTGCATTCCGGTAACGTCATTCTGAGGACTATTTACATTAGAATTTTGTAATTTGATTTTTGGCTCAATTTTGGTTGTTCCCACGCTAGAATCATTGACACTTAACACATCACTGTTGTTTGAAACTTCAGCTTCACACTGGTCAGCAAGAGTTTCTTCTGTAATTGACTGCTCATTTTCCTTACAGTTTAAGTTGAAAAACTGTGTTAACTTAGGTAGTTTTGCTTCTTTCTTGGTCCTTTCCTCACGCTCTTTCCGTTTAGCGCAACCACTTTTATATTTCTTTGTTGACATTATCATAAAAACTTTATTAAAATGCAGCGTTTACTCGACTGACATAACCCCTAAGTGACGCATTGCCTTGTTACGGTCATAGATAACAGAAAATAATGTAGATGGGAAACTACCATAGCACGAAACGGAACAATATTTTCTGCCATCTGGTGTCTGTCTTCCTAAACTGTGAAGAAACTATACAAATACGACAACGTCAATATGGGTGTGTTTTTAAAATTTATAAACATCAAGGTATGTGTAAATTATCAATCAAAATATTTCATATAAAACTATTATCCTTTAATTTCATACTTGGTGGGCCCCTAGACTGCAGTCCCGTTAGCCCCCCCCCCTTAATCCGGCACTGATGATAAGTTCCAGTAATCCTTCTGGAAAGTTCGTACGTGTCTTCTGCTTTTTTGTGAATAACCATCACCTCATCTCTCCAATGTCAGTGAGTTTCGTACCTGGAAGGTGGACCTGACACACTAATGCCTCCAGTTTGTTCACTACATTTTCTGACAAATCAAGGTTTCCCAATTCACACAATGCATCTATCATATCACTACTAGCGATATTAAATGTTTTCCACCATGTTATTTTTCCTTCCCCGAAAATGATCCAGTAATATCAGAATCAGACAGAGCATGTAATGCACAAAGTGCTTCAGCTTTACGGGTACACAACTTGTCGTATATAGGTCTTAGAGATGTGATTCGGTGTGATCCTCCTGCTTTTACATCCATACCTGTGGTTTTAGGAAGGGATGAATACCACTTCAAAGCAAGTTCTAGCACATCTGTATCTGTTGAATAGATGTGTAGTCTTTGAATTCCTCTCGATGCACAGTGAACACCGTGAATGATGAATTTTGTATCAGCCTCTTTCTGAGTTGTCTCAAGTTCATTAGCATCGATGTGAGAAGCTGCTGCTTTACCCTGCCAGATGCATACCCATTTCCTTCCTCCCTTTCTTGCACGATCAAGAAATTCTGCTGCTAATAAAGCTGTTAGTTCATCCTTGTTCTTCTCATGGAGTAAAAACTGCTGAACTGATATATTGCTGATGTTCGTAGTTGGATGAATCTTATATTGAACAGGGTGTGAATCACCCATTCGCCTAGCTCGAGTTGATGACTTCAATGAATTTGGTTTATACGTGTCGAATATAAGATGAACTTCATCATATTCCTTGAACTTCTGTTCCAAACGACTGACAAAGTGTAAAGCCAAGTCTCTACAGGTTTTCACTGACTTAGCATTGTCAGTCATATGTAATTCTGCCACACCATCGATCAAGACTGCAGTATTTACAACAGCAGTATATCCTGTATCTGATAATGTAGTTTGGGAAAGGTTTTCTAATATTCCCATGAGTTTGCTTTTTGCCATGCAGTAACGCATCTCTCCATTTGGTGAGAAGAGGGCTGGTGGAAGCACTGAAAACTCATACTGGCTGAACGTCGACCTCAAGTCAATACCATGCCTTCTTCTTGCAGCTATAAGCAGGCGGGAAAATACAACAAAATCAGACATCAATTCAAAAAATCTATCTTTCAGAGAAACTTTCATTTTCTTGGAAGCTGATTTGCTTGTTCTTAGCTTGGACTTTTTCGTAGGTGGACAGAAAGAGACCGACGGCTCTGAGTCTTGAGGTATGCGTTCCCGAATAAATGTTGACAGCAAGTGATTACCAATATCCACAAGATTACAAATGTTCGTCTAAATTGCAATAGGAAAAACTAGTTTGGAAGTTAGGTGAATTAGCTGATCACTTGCACAGTCAAATGGATTTGTCGTTAATGAAAATCCCTCAAATAATTTCAAAACATTTTGATCCTGCAGTTTTCTCACATTGATGCTGTTGTCATAGTGTATTTTTTTCACAGAGCCCTTCATCCTCACAATATTTTCTCAATCATTCATAATTCTCGTAAGTTCATATCTGCAAGAAAGAACCGCGCCCGAGCACTTTCGTTCAGAGTAATTCCTACTAAACCACCTTGTACTTTCAACCTTCTGTTCTGATGTTCTAGGGTTTCATCAGCTCCTAGGGCACAAAATGGATTGGCCTTATATTAGCTACCAAATTTCCTCGATGAAATTCTTTTCATATATCAGGATGTTCATTTTTCAAACGATTTATATCCATAAGATACAAGGGAATCATACGTGCATAGTTGTCTGTCCAATGCAAAGAAATACTTAAGAAACTTCTGTGTTGCCGTCAAGTGCAAATTCTAGTCTGTAGATCTAACTGAACGAACGTAAAGGAGCATAGTTTCAACCATTTTCATATAAGCACACACAACCTTAAACACTGGTTCATGTTTCGTTCTCTTACCAATAAAGGATTGAATGTCGTCATTAAATGTCACATTTTTAAGTTTGAGTGAAGACGCTGGTGATTTTCTTTTATGTCTTTATCTGAGGAATCCATTAGCATATCAGCCATGTTTTCAATGTCTTTATACATATCAGCTATGTCTAAATAAGGCAATTTATTGTACTCATCCTGGAGCAACATATGCAGTGCGTTTAGGGTAGTTATGTGTGTCTCTAAACCTCTTCTGACGTGTCTTCCTTCCAAGATCTGATGAACTGTTGCTGGGTCATACAAATCACATTCAACCCACAGTTCTGGAATCAAAGTTCCGTCAATATACGCACCAATGGTCCTTAACTGAGCAAGTAGCGTATGTAACTCACCAGCTCGGAGAATCCATTTTCTTTTAAACTTTGAACTAGCCATTTCCAGATGTTTCATTTCTTTATACAATGCCGTGTCTAACGTTAGAACAACAGGTCCTTCAGACCCCATCATTTGAATTCAATCTCTGTAATTGATTCATAAAAGTCAATTGAGTACAGATATTTGTAGGTAAGGAAGCAATTATTGATAAAACTGGCACACGAGTTAGAGGTTTTTCCTCTCCAATACATGAGTTGTAACCTGACCACATGTACGAAACTTTAGCTGATGATATACGGTTTACGGTGTCCTCTGTTGACTGGTTGTTCACAGATGTATCACCATCAATCACTGATGCTCTCGTTAGTAGCCAGCATAAATCACTTAATGCCGCGTCTTCTAATTTTGGTGTGTTTATTGTACTGGGTAGGAAAACAGGATGCCCAATTTCCTTTCGATACGCATGGAATTAAAGTTGTTACACATTCTGGAAGTTTAATTAAACTTCTGTCTTTAGAGAGAGTAGTAAGTGCCAGAGGAGTAAGTTGGCTCCACCACATACTTTCTGAAATGCTGTCATTATAGTTCCATGAAAGGTTCTCTTCCCATTGGCTGTATCCCAAAGGCGACCAATATTTATCTTTAAAATTTCTAAAACTTACACAGTTTTTTTTTTTTTTTTTTTTTAACATGATTTAACATTTTCCAATGCCAGATCGCTTGATATATGTATATAGTTCGAAAGCTACGATACTCCGACGACTCGAATGCACAATACTCCAATACTTTATAATTTAAAGATGATTCTAAAAAGTTAATCATAAAAATGTTGTCCAGCAAATTTATTTGTTTACCTAATAAAATTCAAACATATATTCACTAAAATAAGCTTGAACCATTCACAAAACTTCCTCTAAGTCAGAAAAGTCTGTCATTTATATTTTGTACAGAAACATCACAATTTTTAGGAGCACTCAATCATCGATCTGTACTCATTGTCTAACAAAGAGAGACTAATGAACAGTGATGCCAGACGCATATATGTAAAATCCTCACAAACATTTCTACATACTCAGATGAATAAATACATATATATATATATATA